>JANHFL010008176.1:63186-112126 GCA_032468155.1 Oxyrhabdium leporinum
TTATTCTCCCCCCCCCCCCCCCCCCAAGTATTTCTAGTGTCATGAACAGGAAGCCCAGCATTTGAGCCACCGAAAAGGTCTTGCTGGCTTGACAGAAATTTTGTCCTGCCGTATTATGCTCCATGGTATAGTCGGCATAGCTCTCAGGATGTTGAAACCAGAAGTACAGGTAGTTCTTGTTTACAAGCAGCCTCTCCATTACCACTCAAAGTTACAGTGGAAGTGGATGAATGGGATTTACAACTGATCCTCAAAATTCTGATGATCATACTATTAGTGCAAGTAACCTGATTACAACTTGGGCACTTGGTGACTAGCCTGTATTTACAACTGTCTCAGCATCCTACAGTCATGTGATTGCCATTTATTCATTTATTTGTTAAATTTGGTGCTCATTTTGCTGTGGGGTTACTCTGGGTGGCATACAACAATAAAACGGAAAAATGATAAAATTGTAAAAATAACAATAATAAAGGAATGAAACAAAAGTAAACATGGAAAATACAGTAATATGAAGTTAGAAAGAGGAGCAGAGCGGAAGCAGGAAGTGCAGGAGGGAGGTGGGGTCAGCAAGTTAATCCAATCTCCAGTGATGTACTCCTTGACTGACAGGGTCCTCAGCAGACCACCTCCGCTGCCATGAATAGAGTGAGCATGTCTTAGGAGGACAAGACTGTTCATCAAATAGTCTGGACCTATGCAATGCAGGGCTTTAACGGTAATAACCAACACTTTATAATCTTTATAACATAAACATAACCGTCCCTGCCACTTCCTATCAAGTTAAATGGGGAGTCAAGCAGGAAATCACAAATGGCAACCACAGGATTTCATGCTTAACAACTGTGTGGGATTCACTTAGCTAAAAGTGCTGGGAGAGAGCCATCGTAAGTCAGTGTCTCATGATGTCACTTTACAACTACTTAGTGGAGTTGCTGGTCCCATTACCATCATTAAGCAAGGATTACCTGTTGTAGGTCTAGTTCAGGGGTGTCAAACTTGCGTCGTCAGGGTGGCGTCACATGACAGATCGCGACTTTTCCCCCCTTTGCTAAACTGGGCGTGGGCGTGGCCAGTGCATGATGCATCCGGCCCGTGGGCTACGAATTTGACAGCCCTGGTCTAGTTGCTTTTGGCCCTTTAGCCACCTACCTTAACTATTGTTGGTATATGGTAATTTGGTGTATATGTGTATAAGTGTATTTTGAGATATGGGTCAGGTAACACAGCACCATTTCCCACAACATGGAAACTATTATTGATGGAGTATTATTAAGAGCTCTGTTAGTTTAGAGAATTACTTGGATTCCTTCACTCACACAATATACTGAATTAAGAAAACAGCTGGAGACTTTGAGAGAAGAAAGCAGGCAGCAGCAGCAGAAAGCAACAGAAGAAGCTGACAGATCTATGTCAGCTACGTGAGTAAAGATCTTACCTAATCTCTTTCATTTGCAAAAGGTGAATTACGAGACTAGGCTGGCTACTCAGCTTCTATCTTGGTTATCCATGTCCTTTATGCAAGTAATTTGAGTTGGACAGCCATGTAAATATTCTACATTATTAAAATGGTGATCAAACCATAAAAAACCTACGTTAATGTTATCCCCCCCCCCCCAATTTCCTTTTGATTTGCCAAGGATGTGCATGTAGTTTGACAATCTTGAAGTTATGAACTTTAGTACAAATATACATTTGTGGACACTTGTAACTAGTTAATGCGTCCAGTATATTTGGAACACGTGCTTTTTTTAAAAAAAAAATGGGACAATGGGAAAAAGGGTCCCCAAACCACCCCTTCATGAAACTTCAGATTATTCATCAGCCTTTGAACATTTATTTTATGAAGATAATTTAATAAAAAATTACTTCAAAAGACTACTCCTCCTCCCTTTGGGAATCGATATTGACTATGTTGAGACATCCTGCTCTGAACAAAAAGCAAAGCACCACAGCCAGCTTTCCCTTGCTTTGCATTTTCAAGATTCAATTTGACATGAGGCCTGTGAATCATTAGCCAACATAGCCCTTGAACAGATTTCAGCAGTTGTAGATATTGATAGGATCTGCACCAAAACAAGCAACTCACGTTTTGTTGTATCTGTCAGGTATCTTGTACATCTTTATTATCAGATCTGCCAGATTGACTGGGACTATTCTTGTGAACCACCCCTGATCAAAGGAAGTATCCTTTTGTAATGTCTGGATTCCTGGGAGGGAGGGAGCACATTCCAGAGAAGCAGGACACTCCACTGTTACAGTTTGAGGGCGAAAGAGAGTGAAGATAGCTCCTCCCTAATAGCTCCCAGAGTTTATGTTTTGTGGTGCAAGTAGTCTGCTTTAGTTTGGAAAGATTTCTTTTATAAGTGAGGAACATAAAGGAAACTGCTTAGAAGAATCTCAATGTGTCTTTCTTGGTTGTGGAACCCGATATGTTCCATTCCATGGTACTGGGGGGTTGGATCAGGAAAGAAACTCAGATAACTTTTTCCTTAACTTTTTTCTTTGTTCTCAGCCCATTATGGACCAGATATTGCTCAGTCTATCAACCTTGACAGTAGCCAACATTCTCCTTGCTTTATCAGTGATTACCTCTGGAACCTGGTGAATACATCGTGGTGAATAAAGAAGCTTTTGGCAAACAGTAGATAATATAGTAGATATTCCTAGGAGCAAAATATATTTCAGTGGCTCATTGTGTTATACTTTTTGGCAGGGCAGTATTCTGAAGAGTATTAATAGAATAATACAGACTGAAACAAAATAAACATTAATACTAATCACAAAAAGTGTTTTATTCATGTGAGTAGAACTTTAAAACCAGTTTCCTAAGAGGGTGTACCACCCACAGGTAAGGGGAAAAAATGCAGGTAGCCATCTGGGTAAGCCCTTCCTTGTGGGATAAAATAGAAAAGCAGCATAGGCAAAGGTCCACCTGAGGTTTTCAAGTTGTAGTGATCAGTGTTCACTTACAGTGCATTCAGAAAGTATTCAGACCCCCTTCACTTTTGTCAATTTTGTTATGCCGCAGTCCGATTATATAGTTGTTGAAACTCATTTTTTCTCATTAATCTATGCTCAGTACCCCATAACGACAAAGTGAAAACAGAATTTTAGAAATGTCTGAAATTTATTAAAAAGAAAAAAAACTTCAAGAAAGTACTGAGTAAAGGGTCTGAATACTTATGCCGATGTGATATTTCAGTTTTTTCTTAATAAATTTACAAACATCTAAAAATTTTCTTTTCACTTTATCATTATGGAGTACCGAGTGTAGATTAATCAGAAAAAAAATGAATTTCAACCACTGTAAAATCGGGCTGCAGCATTGACAAAAGTGAAAAAGGTCTGAATACTTTCTGAATGCACTGTACCTGCAGATCAGCAGTCACAGAACAGCGCCCCACAACTTTTCCTGTTTCCTCACCTGCACCTGTACAAACTTGACAAGCAAAAAAATTAACCTTGAACTGATCGCCAAACTATGAATAATACACGTTTCTAAGGAGGGCTCAGGGCTGCATTATGTACAAAATACTTCCACCCCTCCTGATTTGGAGGTCATTTCCGGAAGGTCCATTCACTACCAGGGGGCCAGAAAAGAGACAGCCAGTGTGAATCGAGCTCTCCTGTAGTTGTCCCAGAGAGGTTTCCTTCTTCACTGACGCATCCATCCCAGACTGAGGCAGGAGCAGCGTGGAAAGGCAACAACAGATTTACTGTAGCTACCCTTGTAAAGCACAGAGCAAAAGCTGTTCTTCATTGTTGCCTCAAGGCCAGTTCAAACGAGATTTAAAGCGTTTCTCATCTTTTTGGCACTTTTCCTTTATTCTGGCAGAATACAACTTGGCAGCAGGTATTTTATAATACTGAATCTTCCCCAATTTGTTTTTTCCCCCTTCCATTTGAAGGGAAGTGGAGCACATTCCATGTGACCATTAACAATGGCATTTTTGCTGCTCAGTTTGCTTGCAGCATGGCTCCATGGTAATGGCAACGCCTACCCCACTGCGGCCTGATGTCATACAAGTTACTTCAGTCCAAGTATCTGTGGTGGAATCGTAACATTCGACGCTGTCCAGAAACGTCTGTCCATCATAGCCACCTGCAGGAAAACAATTAGCAATTAGAACCAAGAGAGGCCAGAGGCTACCTTCAAGGCCCTTGACTGAACTGAGCTGAATCAGAAGCAGCACCCCAAAGCTTTGTCTTCCAACCGTGCAGGACAGCTTTGTACTCACAGTACAGCTCTAATTCTCTGGGTAGAAAGTAGCTCTGTTTGGCAAATTCATGTGAAATCTCAGCAACAAGGAAAAGAGGGTGGAAGAGTCTTAGCCATAATTAGCATGTAAGACTTCTAGCTGGGAAACTTCTGCCTCTCGCTGGCATAAATCCTGTTGCTTTGCTATATCCATGGTGTGTTCTGTAAGGTGGCAACATGTATTTGCCATGCTGAACGGGGCAAACTTTTGATGGCGTCATACAAATAAGAACATAAATGACCCTGAATTATAATAATTATGGAATGTTGTTTGTCCTTGGTTTTTTTTTATCAAGATTTCCAAGAGCCAGGTGTTTCAGCAGATGGAAACTCTTCAACACTTAGATGGGGGAATCTTACCAAAATTGCTATTTGGAGATAGAGTGAGCACACTAATAAATAAGAGCACTTCTACACACATCTGCATCACTGATTTCAACCCAGTGTGTCTCAATATAATGTACTCAAGAGCTCACTAAGCCATCCAAGTAAATATGTGCAACAATAGATTATTAGCAGTAGCAAATAAAATATGGCTTTTGTTTCCACCCCATTAACCAAGTGAGCTAAGCTATCCCTGGACCCAATGCCCACATCTTGTGTGACTGCTGTCTGTACTCTCCCACATCCAGCCAAAAGGTACTTGCCGTAGTCCTTGGCCAACATACCTAGCACATAGATCTTGCCTTGATATACAGTGACCCCGAGGGCACTGCGACGGTGCTTCATGGGTGCCACAAAGGACCAGGTGCCCACCTCCACATCATAGCGCTCCACACTGTTCAGTTGATTTGTTCCATCGTAGCCCCCCATGGCATATATGCAGTTATTCAGAGCACAAACTCCTGCATTAGGAAAGAACAGCGTTAAGACAGGCATGACTTATTCCAACACTCGGGGGATAACACATTCTCAGGATGAGGATCTCTTGCAACCTTAATCTGCAGCGGAAAGCCTATTGCATTTAGGGCTAGGTTAGAGTTTAACAATGCTTGGAGGGCCTTTTAGCAATGCCTGGAGATCTTTTCTATCTATCTTGGGCAATATTTCTCAAGTAGAAGGCAGTGTTATTTTTAGACCTAGAACGTCCATTTTTTGGCATCAAACAGAAGAAGCAAGGAAACATCTACACGGCTCTTTGAATGTAGGGAAATCTCCCCAAGCATATGAATACCATGGAATTAGCAGGCATGAGCTCTCTACTCTTGCTGCAACCAAAATCAACTTCTAGTTCATCCATTTCAATTTAGATCCAGAACTCCAGTGTAAAACTAAATTGGACAACTATCACCACCCCACCATAGTCCAGTTTATTGTATTACAGGTGGTCCTTGGCTTACATCCATTCATCTGGAGCCCATTCAAAGTTATACTGGCACTGAAAAAAATGGAGGTGTGAAGGTTCTGTCCATCGCACCACTCTTGCAGTCATGTGATTGTGATCCAGGCACTCAGGTAGGCAGCTTGTGATTTCTCCCCACCTCACCAAAGCTTGGATCTTTCTGCTAATCTCTAGCAACTGGTAGGAATCAAGCCCATAGCCGGAACAGCTCATTGCACCAGGAATTCTGCCCATTTCCTCAAGATTAACAGGTTCAACCTTCCCAGATGATATCGTAAGCCGTTACATCTTTGAACTCTGTGCCACCAGCATCTAATTCTGTTTGGATTTTATATACCAAGTGCTTAAAACATATCACAGCAACCGCCTACTAGGTATTCCTACCCATTTCTGGATACCACTAGCATCCCTGGCAACAAAGAACTAGGTCATAGAACCCAAATTTACTCCTCCACCAAGATAACAGAATTTAGACTTAAATTGAGGGGGTGGAACAATAAAAGAGAAGAGAGCAGCTAGTTACAATGTGCAACTATGAAGGTTCTCTGTTGAAGTCAGACAAAAGAAACCTCAGAGGACAATTTCCCCTGCCTTATTTTTTTGAGAAAAAAATGAACATTTTTGGAAAGAATAAAAAAGTGAAACAAAACAACAAAGAACTATTTTCTTAGATTTATGAAAGGAGTATGACAAAGGACTCCTATGTTGCTGTCAATTATTTCCCGCAAATGGTGCCTACAACTTGTTACAGCAATACTTTCTAGACCATCAGAAGAGCAAAGATCCTGCAAAGAGAGGACAAGTGGTGCATGAATAAACCAAATTATACATATTGCACATTCTTAGAATTGAAATGTGAAAGTGACTCGTTTAAAAGTACATATATTGCCATTTTCCCAAAATTTAAATTTCCATTAAAATACAAAGGAAAGGCCAGTTTTTTCCCCCTCTCTGGTTTGCAGAAATTTTACATCTGTAGTCCCAAAATTTTACATCTGGAGTTCCTGCTGCTGCACAATACCTGCTCCACTCCGAATAGTTTTCATTGACGCAATCGTCTCCCATTCATCACGCTCTGGGTAGTAGCATTCGGCAGTGTTGTGGCGGTTAGTGCCATCATAGCCCCCCACAGCATACAGGAGACGGTTCAGCACAGCCACGCCGACCCCAATCCGCCGCGTCAGCATAGGAGCCACTGACTGCCATTCATCACGCTCCGGCTCGTACCTGGAGGAAAAAGAGAAGCTACATCAGGTACTTGTTTCTGCTGTCTATGTTGTTTGAACAAGGATGCTAACTGACAGTTGCTAATTTACTGTGCCAGTTCTCTCTAGCCACTGAAGAAGGGAGAAAGCTGGATGAAGGATGAATCAGGAAGGAGATGAAGCATGATGGATTTTCTTTAGGCCTCTCTACTACCATTTTAGAGGCTCTCCAAAACACTCCATCTTCTTCCCATCTGCACCATTAACTCTTCTATGTATTTTCTTCCTTCATCAATACTTCGAAGTACATGAGAAAAAATCCAAGTGTCCCATTTTTGCCAAGAAGGCCTCATTCTGATATTACTACAGCTAGGCTGCTGGGAAAGTCAGCATCAATCTCTTTCCCTCCACATGGGAACAGCCTGAGCTATCCAATCACATTGTGCAGACACCCCTTCTCTCATAAACCTGCTTAAGTCTATTCGTGCCAGGTCTGAATAAAAACATCATGTCTGAAAAACAGGAGAAATCTTCAAATGGATACACCATTTACCAAAGCAAAAAACATCGCCCAGGTCTCTAGAGCCTTATAAATCCATTTTGTATTTGTGAAGGCTGCCCTGCAAGGGAGCAGAATAGACAAGCCAGATTTAGGAAGACTGGATTATTTCAATGCTTCTTTTTCCCTTACCTCTCCACACTGTTGTGATGAGTGCTCCCAAATGAGCCGCCCACCGCGTAGATCATACCATCAATTACTCCCACACCAATTCGGTTACGGGCCACACTCATAGGGGCACAAGGAGACCATCGATTAGTCATGGGGTTATAGCAGTCAATGGCATCTGAGTCCATGTTGCCATCAGGAGAGTTGTTCCTCCCCCCCACCGCGTAGAACAGTCCGCTGACTACACAGCCAGCCAAGCCACTGCGAGGCACCTGCAGGTCAGCCAGTCGGATCCAGGAGCCATCAGAAGGATTGTAAGCCTCCAGGTAGCTCAGGGAGTGGCGAAAGTAGCCCCCTGCCGTGTAGATCAGCTGACCCACCTTGGGTGCACGGCAGGGCATGTCATTAGTGGGTTTGTGCAGGGTGAGATCCTGGAAGATCTTGGCCAAGTAGTCCTTGCAACGGGAGTCCGACTTGAGGATTTCACACTTCTGCAGCTGCATTTGGAGAAAGTGTGGCGTGAGGGAATGGCAGCGCACAGCTTTCAGCAAGGCCTGGACATAGAGTCGCCGGTTCTCACAGTCGTATTTCACCCAGTTAATGCAAGCATGGAAGACTTCGGACTCACAACGCACATTCAGCTCATCCCGGCTGATCAGGGTCACCAGCTGGCAATGTGAAAGGTTGAAGAACTCCTCCTGTTTTGACACCTACCGGAGGAGAAGAGAGACCATGAGCAAAACCACAAAAGTTTTTAGAGTGGCTTCCCCTTCTAATGATGGCAACAGCCAATGGATGATATGCTCGTCAGAAGCAAGCAAAATCTGCTCTAGATGAGCTCTAGGACTCTTTTTGCACAGATCACTGGATGGTTGCTGAATGTCACACAGAGGGAAACCACATGCCTGCAGAGATCTGCAGAAAAGAAAGCAACTGGCAACTGTTTTTCTAGCACTTGCAGGTGGGATAAAGCAGAAGAAGAATCCACCATTCAGGGCCCGTAAAAAATAAGGTCCAAACAGAACATCTGACCAGCATCATGGTCAAAACTTGAAATCCAAACAGAGATTTCTTAAAACCAGGTTCATCTTCAGCCAGAATCAACCAGTAGTTGAAGGCTGCTATGAAGAACTGCCCTAAGTTTAAAGAATATAAATAAAGTTTTAAAAAAAATAGAATTTTATAGCCTCTGAAATTATCATGATCTAGCAGCATTCTAGAATCTATAAGCAGATTTTTATTTTGTCAGTCATAAAGGATGCCTAGATCAAAGGTTTTGGACTGATAACTTCTACAATAACAAAAATCCTAAAAGGAGAATGAGTAGATTCTTATAGGGTCAATACTATTGTTCACAACTGGCTGAAATAACCACCCTGAATATTTTTCCTCCCACACAGCACCTCCCACACATAAAAAATGTGTAGTGTGCCTGGATATTCTATCTGATGATTTCTTCCCATGCTTCTGGCTGCAGTTTTGCCTTTAAATCTTTTGCCAACAGCAACCAGGAATTGTAACTAAGTTAGTGTGCAAAAACAAAGGATGTGCAGAGAGATGAAGGGGAGTAACCACAACGTGGCCCTCCTTTTTTCCAATCACTCATGTTTGGGATTGACAACGAAGGAAACCCAAGGAAGGCAGATGGGCTAGAAAATTAGGAATACTGTTCTACTTGGTCAGCCCTTCTGGATAGGCTTTCACTAATCACACAAAGCAAAGCTTTATTGGTGTCTGATGACAAAACTCTTTCTGGTGCATTCAGCATAGAAATCAAAGGGGCTACTGGAGCAGGGAAAAAGCAATGCCAGGGTCCTTTGCCAATCCATGTTAGTTTGTGCTGGATCAGCAGGGAGTGGTAGATCTAGCACAGAAACAGCTAACTCCCTGCTTCCTCTAGGCTTCTGAAATGGCTGGAAAATGAACCCTGCAATGGAAAAAGAGGAAGCCATACCTCCCCTGGCAGCCTACAGTATTCTCAATTCTTCCCCCCAAAGTAGAGATTGGCATTTACTCTTATAATTTAATAAGAAAACAAAATTCTTACAGGCTAGTTATTGTTTGGGCCTTAGCAACAAGACTGCCAACTTCTCTTCTGAAGGTGACGAAATAAAAAAAGAGGCAGGATTTTTTTGAATATTATGAACAAACGTGAAGCAGCGCTACTATTCATTGACACAAAGCCTATGGACAGATTTTGCATATGGACAAGAAAACACCCACTTCCCTGCAGAGTCTCACGTGACGTACAGTCTCCCTATTTTATTTTGCGCTGTTTAGCCAGATGATTGGTTCTCCCAGCAGAAATACTGCGGTGGGCAAGTTTAATGGCTAAGGGCTCTGCTAGGAACAGAGAGGTCCAGTTTCTTAACCACCCTCAGCCATGGAAGCTCACTTGGTGACTTTGGGTCTATTATACTCTATGCCCAATCTCTGATAGGGAAGATGTTGTGGGGAGAAAAAAAGGAAGGAAGAATGCTAGGTATGCCACTTAGGACTCCCGAATGAAAGGCAGGGTATAAATTGAATAAACATATCAATCAACCCATTAGCTTCATTCTATTGGCAAATTTAGAAAAGAGGTGGAAGCCAGTGATGGCTACATAATTATTTTTTCCCAACTTTTCAGTGTTTATTAAGCAATCACCACAAAGTAACAAGTTTTCAGCCCCTTATGTTTGCAGAAACACAATGAGTATATATCAGACATCCAGGTGGTGACTAGGAAAAATTTGCAGTACAGAAAAGGGGGGGGAATAGTATCTTGACTCTTTGAAAGAGATAGAAGAGCTGTTCTTTCATAATCAAGAACAGAAAATAAATTGTGAAAGGCAGTCAAAAGCAAGACAATATTCTAATTCAGACCTCCTTTGGACACCAGTATACCCAGGCTATTCCTGTTCCCCTTGGTGCCCTTTCCTTGCACAGGGTCTCACCTCTCCAAAATGCATGTAGATATATTCCCGTGCCCGCTGGTGCAGTTCGGTACAGTCAATCTGTTCGGCGAAGTTGGCGATGCCAATGGCATTGCTGGGGTCCAGCTGCTGCACCAAAAAGTCACAGCAGGCCTTCACCACACTGTCTATCTGGTACATGACAGCCCCATTCATAACATGCAGCACACACTGCTCGCCCACGGAAATGGAGGCGGTGTAGGCAAATTCAATGAGGCGGTCTGTTACTTTGGGGTATATGCCCTCAATGGGGATTATCTCCATATCCTGCTCCAGGAGGCCCATAGTGAACATGGCCTTGAAGACTGGACTGGAGGAGGCCAGCACCACCTTGTGGGCCTGAAAGTCGGCCGGGGGAATATCCTTATATTTGACCCGCAAGGTGACGTCACAAAGCTGCTGACTTAGACGCAACTGATTCATAATGTTGAAAGCTTGTTTGGTGTGATCCTCAAGGGTGTAGCTGAAGGTGCGACTGCCATTGTGTGAAGGAGTCACCTCCGCCTTGCACTCTGGGGCATACATCACAGAAGCAGTCGTGTGGTCATTGCACGAAGGAATGCAGGAAAAGAGCAGGGGTACCAGCAGAGGCGGCTATGCTGGGGACCTTCCTACAGAGGCCTGGCATGCAGCAAAATCTGGATACCTGCACAAGGGACAGAGAAGCAAGAGGTCTGGTTAGGTAGTGTACGGCCCAAGGCAATATCTCACTTCTGGCTTTGCACTGCTGCTTCACTCAGGAGGCTGAAGATCATCCTTAACCTTCCCATATCTGTGAAACAGGCATGCATATATGTGAGGTTTGCCAGACACAGAACCTGCAATCTTAGCTCCAAAGAATATCAGGCACACTTGAAATAGAATTAAAAACAGTTTAAAAATCAAAATACTTACGAGGGAATATCGCTTAGATTAAGTTATTCACCACCACCCTTTTTTTCAATTAGAAGAGGGAGCAAGGTGTCCTTTTCGTAGGTTCCCTCAGGCCAACCAGAAGCACAGATAACTTTCTGCTGAGAGCGCCATACAATGCCACTTTGTGCTACTTAACACAGTCACTATGACTCAGCAGGCTATAACCTAGGACTGCTTAGTCATTCCAGGGCCACTGAGATTTGTAGGCATTTCCTCCACTATTTGCACTGGAATCAATATACTATTGTAAGATTCATTCATATTCCTCCTTCACAATAGTTTGTGGCTTTTTGGGGTGCCTACAAGTAGTGATGACTCTTAGCAAATACCTGGACAAGTCCCTGAAGTTTTCATGGCAAGATTTCATAAGTGGCTTGCCCTTGTATTCAGGTCAAACTGGAAGCCAAAAGAAACTCTGACTAAATAAGCAAGATGGGTCATAATGGATGAGGCTCTGAAGGATAAGACATCCCTGTAAACCCCTTCACTGCCACCTGTCCATTTATTTTAATTCACAGACGTGGCTTATTTATGAAAGGCATTTAAATCAAAAGTCTAAATCAATCCAATGAAGTGAAGAAAAAAAAGGCTCTTGAAATTTAACAGAAGGTGAGGTAGTGTTTGCAGCAAGCAATTATTTATCGTGCCTCTCCAACGGGGCAATGAAGATTATTTATTGTGCCTCTCCAATGAAGATTCTTAAAAATGGCATTGTATTGAGCCTGGGGGCCCTGTGTTTTGATTAGATTACTGTAGCAGTTGCATACTCGGTTCACATGGTCACATGCAACAAGGAAGGTATTTTCATACACAACTATACACACCACTGCTATATGTTCAGGGATTAAAACTTGCCAAACACAAATGCCTGGGGAATCCAGTTTAGCTGGTACATACAGGGAAAATTATCCTGACTTATTCCACCAAGAGACAAGATGACAGCATATAGCAGGAATCTTTAGGCTTTCAGTTGTCAAATCAGCATACATAAGATTCTATTTGCTATTGAACATAAACCCCTGGGTTCAAAATGGGCTCCAGACTTAAAGGACAGACTGCTGCTAAATGTACTGTATGTGCTTCTGATCTGATTGGTGGATCCAGAAATTCCAGCACAGTAGCAATTAAATTCAAGCAGCCTGAGAGCTCTTTACCTTTGTGTGGAATGTGAATTGAGGATTTTGACATTTTGCCCTGTTTCCTCAAGCTTGACTCACCTCCCATGACCTAAGAAAACAAGCTACAAGTTGCCAAGGAGATAGCTATTTAAGTCTGAATTTGTTCATAGTACCCATTTCCTGCTCTCCATGTAGTAATTTTAGATAGGGTCCTTAGGATGGATATGCCCCATCATCGATGGTTTGTCTTTGCCTTACCAGTTCCCGATGTCCTTCCCGAATAGCCAGAGCAAAATTCACAAACCACCTCACTTTTCCCACAGATATTGCTCTGATTCAAAGCTCTGCTCTCATGGCAGACCTCTCATACTGGAAGAGAAGCAATCGAGACTTCATCAGATCAGGATGAGAGGACCAGGTCCAGGAGCACTCTGGGTCCAACATAAACGAATACAGGCTTGTTCTTTCTAACTAGAAATGGAAACAGTCACAGAGGATGCATTTTTCTTCTGAAGCACACACCTATGAAATGAATTATGAAGCCAGAAATGTGGTCTTAAATGAGTCATCTAATTGGGCACCAGGAAGTATCTTGTTTCCTCTGGGTTACAAAACACTCAGGATAGGGGTGAAAAATTGGAAGAGGTCTGGGGAAGACAGCATTCTAAAATCTTATTCTAGTAAGATAACAAAAATATAGTAAAGTTGGAAAATATAAAGAAATGGAAATTTAAGTTTTGTACCAGGGGTTTTCACTATTGTACTTGTGAACATCAATTTGCCCACATATACCCTAATTTAGCTGTGCAAGTATCCCAGCCCAACAACTGTTATTTAAATTTTTTTACAGCTGTTTCCTTAATATAAAATTAAATTTTTATTGGCAGAATCTTCTCTGTAGAATGTTATCAATTACATCATCAGTAAGGACCAAATATAGCAGTTAGCAGGCTTTAATATCAGCGTTTGGAATTTGTTAGAGGGTAAATCTTACCCATGTTAACACTGATAAACCCAACTTGGTGAGCACAACAAGGCTATATGGTTACATCTTTTGTCCAGTCTAATGTGCGAGTAGGGTTCTAAAGAACTCTTGTTTATCATAGTTCCAGTATCCATATTCTATGATGGGTTAGAAAAGGAAGGATACTCTTTCTTTCTTACAAGTAATAAATCCAATATTCTACCAAAATAATTCCAGCATTGAAGGGCTTATCATCTAATAAAATAAGTGTACTAACAGATTTTATTATAAATTTGTATTTCTGTGTATTTTTTCTAATTCAGTAGATGAGCTGTAGTCATCTTCAAATGTTTTAAGAAATGTTGCAAGAGCAGTGGACAAACATTGCATATGTTCTAGGAAGGGAATCAAAATAATCATATCCATGCATCTCTATAACTATGTCAGTTCCTTCTAAAACTGATCTAATACAAATACAAGATTTGCTTCCAAAATGTTAGCATCAGAGCAGAAAGTCATGTATTAAATGAAATGGGAGTATTTACACGCTGGAGTTAGCTGGAATTGTCACAATATGTGACACATCATGAATGGACCATCGTACATGCTGCTCAATTGCTTCAGTTTGGTTCCTCTCTCTAGTGTCTAAACATGTATATTTTTCCTAATAAATGGATTATAAACCTGGCTTCTCCTTCCCAAACAACTCAGGGAATAGATGCCAAAAAGAAATCATGGCTTCTGATTCTGACTTGTAAATGTATCTATGATATATATCCTTAGAAATAGCATCTGTATTTTCCCTCCAACAACAGTAGCAAGCAAGAGTAATCAAGAACTGTCTGCCATGAGTGTTTGAAATCCTGGCTGTAACATAAAAATACAGAGTTGTCAGAACTTACCCTATTGTTAGTCTAACGGTTAAGGCAGGGTGTCAAACTGGCGGCCGGTGGACTGGATACGTCACATGCTGGCCACGCCCATCCCTGGTTTAGCGAAGGGGGGAAAAGTTGCAATACGTCACATGACAACAACGTGACGCAGCAAGCCTGACACCCCCGGGTTAAGGCATCAGGCTAGAAACAGAGACCATGAGTTCTAGTCCTGTCTTAATCATAAAAGCCAGCTGAGTAACTTTGGGCCACTCTCTCTCAGTCCAACTTATCTCATGGGGTTTGTTGTTGTGGGAAAAATGGTAGGAGAAAGGAATATTGGATAAATTTGCCATCTTGAGTTATTTGTAAAAATACTAAAGGTGGGATATAAATAAATAGCAATAAAGTAAAAGAAATATCACAAAAATCGTATCAGTATTAGGTTTGGCCAGGCCATCAAAGTTTTGGCCGTTTTCTAATTGTTTTCTAGATCTGAGTTTGGAACAAAAGAAAAAAAACCCATGTAAACTACAAATAAATGAATATATGTGAACTAAATAATAAAATGGACATATGTTCATATTTCTTTAAATCTTGCAACTACTTCCAATTAAAGCAGTAATCATTCTAAGTAAGCACACTTTGACCATGTTATGAAGTCCAGATGCCTATCTACTGCTACAGGTAAACAAAGCCTTCCTCCTTCCAAAGTCATGTGCTTTTAGGAGAGATCAACTCTAGAACTTGATACAAGAGCTTCAATCAGCTGCTCTCTGTAAACAATGATGCAAAAAACCTGCCCCATCCTTGTACTACTTCTGGGCCTGCTGAGGAACAGTTTCTTTAAGGAGAGGACAAGTGTGCAAGTTGAGCAGAAATAGGCTGAGAGTTGTTGAAAACCATGCCAAGAAACCTTGCCAATTACCATCTCTGCTCTAACAGTTGCTCAATTCCCAGCTGAAGTGGGAAGGCCTCTTCCAAGGATTTCCCATATTCCAATGAGAATAATATAAAACTGTTGTGCTTGCAGAGATTCCCAAGAAAGAAGCTTATGAATCTAGAGTCTTTTACACCTGCATTCCTAGGTTTATTCTGTAGCTAGTCAAGCTATTACATTTATGTATTTATCTATCAGTTTTTGGAAGATGTTAAAAATACCTTTAAGACAATTAAGCCAAATGAGTATTTGCCTGCTTCCAACTTACAATAGTTTGATCTAATTTTTTGTTAAGATTCCTTTTCCAAATTTAGCTTCTCTAGGCTTGCTCACATTGGTAATAGAAATTAAATGATTAATCTTTGGTGCAACCTTTATTAGAGCAAAGAATTTCTTTCTGACTACTCCATTCTACAGTTTAGGAACATTACATCGTACCAAAATATTTTTTTCTTTTAAATAAAGCAAACTTTATAATTATGCTCAAGAGTTTAAGCAGCATTGGACCTGGTTACTACTTACACAGAAAAAATCCAGAAAAACAAAGGTTAGACTGGGAAACAATTGGGAAAAAAAAACACCTTAGGAAAACAGCAGTAGCAAGCTACTTGTATGTTGTTGTCAAGAAAACTACATGGAGATGCCAGGTAGTCACCAGGAGTTGAGTTCAATTTAAAGGAGACCTAACTTTATTACCTGTGGTCTTCAAGTGTTGCTGAACTACAATGCCCAGCACCCTTGTTATCCATACAGTTGAAGACAGCTGAAAGTTGTAGTCAGCACAATCCTCCTGCTTTAGTTGCTAGATCAATCAAGTACAATATTACTGTATCAGCAAAAAAACCCAACACCAATTTGAACACCACAAAGCTCCAGCTTGCTCTTTTAGTTGCGAATGAAAACCAGAGTATGACAGATAAACTGTACTCCCAATTTTGCTTGCCTTGTTTAATCAAGAAGCACTTCCTTCCATAACATTTGACAGAACATAAAAACCATAGTAACCTGGAAGCTTGGACTACAGTATATGCAAGCCCATTGTGAAATGAACAATTTTTCTTCAGGATAGGAAATTGCATCTCTCTGGTTGCTTTTCAGATAGCGTCACTCAAGGCCTTCAATACGTGCTGAGCTGCAGCTCCAAGTCAGCACTAGCTCAGGCACCTGGACTTGCAGGAGAATGGAATTCCTATGAAGCACTTCTGAAATGCAAGAGATATGGAAGGGTCCTAAGAAATTGAGGGGGGGGGGTGGTTTCTAAGTCTTGAATTCCCAAAAATCAGTTTGCAATATATTTTGAATTTTTTTTTACAGATTATCAATTAAGAATCCATCAACACGCTATTCCTCTCCTCACAACTCTGTATTCCCTGCTTCTCCGCACCCCAAGCTTTAGCTGACAATTAAGGATGAGGTCACCTAAAGGAGACGCTGAAGGGAGCTCGGTTGCTGTCACTGTGGTAGGCCCAGAGGGATGGACGACAAGCCTTCCTTCACGGAACTGCTGCCCGATATCTAAGTACAGTTCTCCGGCGGCCACATACAAACTCGGCCATTTCGTTTAGGGCTCACACGTGTTCTTCCACTAGGACAACTTGGCCCAGCGTGTTCGGATTTCCTCACTACGTTCCCTGCCCAGACTGCGGGCCGTTCATTTCTTTCACAGAGCGTAAGACGCCAGCCCGAGATCCCTTGTACGCGCGTGGATCAGACGTGCACCGACATCACCCGGGATCCCACCGACACGGTTCAAAATTGCGTTCTTCCAACTTTGAGCCGGATACGCCGAGACCTCCAGGCCTCAAGCTCGCCCTCTCTCCCGCTCCAATTGCAAATCCCGGAAGTCTGCACCCCCTCGTACCTCTCCCTCTCGCAATCACAACAGCGCCTCGCCGAACGGCCGCCGTGCCCACCACACAACAAAGGCGGAGAAGGCGCTCGGGTTCCCGCCGCTCCGAAGCCCAGAACGAGCCACCTTGTCCCGCTCGCGGCGGGTGACAAGAATTCGAGACATTCTCCCTCCCCGCCATCGGTCGCACCTCGGAGCTACGGGAAGGAGAGAGCAAGAAAGCCTTGTAGCCCGGGCGCAGCCTTCCAACTCCGGCGGAAAGGTGGATTCAAGTCGCTTTGTCCTAACTACGCGCTCCGTTGCTCGGAAGGGATGGAGAGAGGGAGGCGCAGCAGAGCGCGCGCGGGTCCAGGACCGCTGGCGCGACGGTCTACTCACCCCTCCTTGGTTGCCCCCCGATGCCCGCTTCGGCCGCCGCCACCTTCCCCACCTCCGTCCAGCTGAGCGCCCCACCTCCTCTGTTCCTCCATAGTGCAGACAGCCGCCACTGCGGGTGGGGAGGGCGGGAGGAGGAGGAGAAGAAGATGGGGTGTAAGTCACCATGACTAAGCAAGTGAGAGCACTAGCCGCCCCGCTTTCAGAATAAGAGTCCCTCAGCTTGCCAAGCACAGGCCGACTCGACTCTCACGGGAGGCGGATCGCTAAAGGAAGGCGCGGGGCGGGGCGGGCGCGGAGGCGGATCCAAAGGCGAGGCCAACCCGGGGAAGGGAATGGAAGTTCCGCGCTGGGCAAAGGCGAAAGTTAAGGCAAGAGGGAGGTACGCCCATTGCAAATGCGCCGAAGCGCTTCCATTCCTCTCGCGTAGCGCTGGGAGCCTCGAGCGGGCTGCGGCTCACTTTCCCGATCTGGCCCGAGAAGGAAAGCGGGCGGCAACGGCGGAGACTTTCAAACACGTTGGCAAAATTTCGGGTTGCAGGAATTAGTTTCAATGCCGGCGGGGGAGGGGGGGGAGGCAATCCTTAAGGCACTCAAAGGGGTTTTAATTTGTGGAGTTGGGAACCTGCAGCGCTCCAATGGTTGGTGGGTGGGTGGCGATGGGGATAAATAAAATCCGATCCCAACCGGACAGCTCCCGGGTTTCCCATCAGGATTTTGAGCTGACGACAGGAATTTGACGAGATTGTGGCGGTTAATTTAATTGCAGCTGTTTCGGAGTTGGCGAAATTTAGCTACTTCAACGTTCCTCCAGGAGCCCTTGGCGCTCCACTTTCCCCCTAGATTGGCCTAAATCACCCGGCGAGCTTCCGTTGCTGAGAGTCGAGCTCCATCTGAGTTTTTCTGGAGGAAGAAATGGGTAAAAGGTTATATATTATTTTCCTTTGACGGGAAGGGGGGAGGGAGAGAGGTGAACTTGGAAAGAGTATTACTCATTAAACATTTGTGGAGGAGGGAAACCTACTCAGTTTTGGAGATTTGGGCGTAGGGATTTGTCAGTTCTGATTCCCAATTGTTTAAAGCAGTGTTCGTCAGTCTTGGCAACATTAAGATGGGTGGACTTGAACTCCCAGAATTCATGTTGGCTGGGGAATTCTAGGCCCTCTTTGAAAGTGACAAAATGTAAAAAAATAAATAAAATAATGCCAAGATTGAGAAACCCTGTTTTAAACAACTGTGGTTATAATTTGAATTCAGCTGTACAGATGTTTCCAAAATTCAGCAGATTTTGTGTGTGCGTGTAGTAGTTTGAGATATTTAAAAAAGAGACTACTGTAATATAACTCCCATCAACAGAGTGAATGAATCAAATAGTAGATAAAACTTTCCATATCCTTTACAAACGTCCTGCCACATATCTGAAATCTCACATAATCTTCATGCTGTGCTAAATGGTGGAACTCAAGTGGCCATGAGGACATTGCCAAAGCATTTCTAGTCAGAAATCTTGTGTCTTTTTTTAATGTACACATGGGTTCTCAAAGCCTCTGACAGCCATATCTCATCCATTGGCTGTTGAATTTAATTTGCTTAATTAAAATTTTATGGTCAGATTCTTCCGCAGTCCTTTGTACTTCCATTTTGAATTCACTATCCTAGTTGATAAATGTGACTGTTCTCCTGAAACACTGATAATTTGTATTTGGCTGGGAGTCTGGATCCTTTTATTTTCCATCTGTTCTTTTGCTAATTATCAAAGGGCCTGTAAGCATGACTCATGTATTTGGTTCTATGGTTTACCTGCTGTGACTGGTGAAGTCCTTGCCACACAGATGAATAGCACCAGCAACAATTGCTGTTTCTACTGGAAAAGTTTATTAGCAATCTCTGCCTGCTTCCTTCATCTACATAGGACTCAAATTGTTTTCACAGAGGTACCAGAGTCTTGCCCAACTTGATGCCCTTGAGATCTTTGGGTCTATAACTAAAATAATTTGCTATAATTTCCCAATCAGTTCCCCCATAATCCCAATCCAAGATTGGCAGGGTGGGGGGGGCAGTACCTTAAGGAAAGTTGCTATAGCACAATAATCAGAATTCTATTTCTGCAAGTGTTTGCAGCCTTAGCAAGCAGGAAAACAAGGCTCTGCTGAAGAGTTTGAAAGCTTGCAGCTGCAAGGATAGCTCAGTTGGGGGCAGCAAGTAAGGCAGCAGGTTGACTGATTTACCCTCCTTCCTGGGACTTGTGGTTGCACAATGTGCCCAGGAGATGACAGCAGAGGCAAAGCTGTGTTTTCGGTTGCGTCTGCCAGCAAAAACGGAGCTTGGGAGGACTGCATGTGGCCCTCGCGAGCTCTGTTTTTGACTGTGATGGCCTGCAACCCTCTGCCAACGAAAACAGAGTTTGGGGGGCTGCATGTGGGCCTCACGAGCTCCATTTTCAGTTGTGATGGCCTCCGGCAGCTCTCTGCCAGCGAAAATGGAGCTCGTGGGCTGCCGGAGGCCATCACGGCTGAAATGGAGCTCGTGAGGGCCGCACATTTTTGCTGGCAGAGGCACTGTGGGCCCGACCTTTGTTTCCAGGGTGGCCCCATGGGTCAGATCTAAGCATCCTGTGGATCGGATCTGGCTCACGGCCCTTGAATTTTATACCCCTGTCCTATTGCGTTAACTCTATAGCAGGTGGCAGGAGGCACTGCTGTTAAAGGAGCTGTTCAATTTTTATAGCTGACCAAATAAAGGTCATTCTGAGATCTCCAAATCTGGGGTGATACTGAGAAATCACTATTCATCCACCTGAGAATGGTGCTTTGGGTATTGATGCCTTTCCCTCCCAATGCAATTTAGGTTGTCCAAAGATGAAGTTTCCTTCTTATATTGATGCCTCTATTTCCAGATTCTTTCCGTCAACTTTATTGGAAACAATTGCTGAAAACCATAGGTCTTTGGCTACGCCAAGCTTACCTTTGGCATCTTGAGTCCAAGCAAGATAGTTGCCATTTGTACTTTGAGGTGTTGTGACTGCCTTAAGTGTTGTCTCTGGCTGGAGTAGCACAGGAGGAGATCTGTAGTATTTTTTTTATGTATGTTTCAAACTTCTTAATCGCTCATCTCCCTCATAGAGGTGCTCATAGGGGCATCATCCCAGATCTGGAGATCTCAGTCTTATTTGGTCATCTATAAAAATGGAGCAACTCCTTTAACAGCAATATCTCCTACCACCTGCTACAGAGTTAATGCAATAAAACCCTTTATTGGAGAGGTCCTCCTGGTTATTGATAGATTGGCAGGTGGAGGCATGGCCAGGAGGCCTTTCCCTAAGTTTTGCAAGTTGAACATAGGAAGAATGGAGTAGATGGACTTCTGGGCTAAGTGAAGGCAGGCCTTCTCACCATACACAACAACAGTATTTCTGTCTAATCAGAGGCAAGGTTGTATGTGTACTTCGACAGGAATACTGGTGTTCTTAGTGACAGGCTAGACTCACTTGGGTACTAAAGGCAATTGTAGCCACTAGTATCCAACCAGCATCCATTAGGCTATACGGTGATTTTCAGACTGATTTGTAGACTGCCAGCGCTCCATGGAGACCCATCAGCCTGATCTCTCACTTAGTATCACCCTCCCCTCCCATTTACTGCCAGTAACCTCTAACCTCCTAGGATGTTGAATGGCCTTCTCAGGGTGACAGTGCAGGATTTCCATTTTCACCAAGGATTCATTCTGGAGATTGCAAATTGTTAATACTTACTTAATTGGAAACTTTGCTTGGTGCTTTCTGGTGATCATACTATCAACAGGGAAATGTAGGAATTGGCAGTGTCTCCCCCACTCAGCCTAACTGCTTTTTACAAAATAGTAGGGCAGTCATTCATTTGTACAGTTTAGATAAGTAGAGTTTACACTTTTTTTTATGATCAATTGTCTTACTGGGAGGTTAATGGTTCAAGAAAGTAGATCATTGGGTGAAAATTGGTTCATTGAATTATAGAGGTAATAATAGCAATAGCACTTAAGACTTATATAATGCTTCAGTGCTTTAAATCCCTCTCTAAGCGGTTTACAGAGTCAGCACAGATTGCCCCCAACACCGATCTCGGAAAGATGGAAGGCTGAGTCAGCCTTGAGCTGGTGAGAATCGAACTGCTGAACTTCAGACAGCCAGCAGAAGTAGCCTGCAGTACTGCATTCTAACCTCTGTGTCACCATGGCTCTTATGCATAATGCAGCACGAGTACTAGAAATTTGAGAAACTGACAGTAATGAAACGGACTTGAGTGATGGTACTTTGTATGAATCGGCATGTGCTGTGCTGCATGGATTATGACCTTGCATTTGAAACCCATAAAGAAAAATGGCAATAGGACATATGGTAAAGAATATCAAGGAATGTACTGCATTCCTTGATATTCTTTACCATATGTAAGTATAAGCTTTAATTTAATTTAAAAGAATGCTTGACCTGCTGACCAAATAGCCAGTGGCTGATAGCAGAAGGTTCATTTCTCTTGCCTGCAATGTACCGTAGTAGCCATGGTGGTGCAGTGGGTTAGAGTGTAGTACTGCAGGCTACTTCTGCCGATTGCCGTCTGCCTGCAATTTGACAGTTCGAATGTCACCAGGCTCAAGGTTGACTCAGCCTTCCATCCTTCCAAGGTGGGTAAAATGACCCCAGATTGTTGGGGCAATTATGCTGACTCTAAATTGCTTAGAGGACTGTAAAGCACCGTGAAGTGGTATATAATTCTAAGTGCTGTTGCTAGTAGGCACTCAAATTTGTCCTACCAGGAGGCTGTTGCTGCATAAATGTCCCAAAGGTTCTTTTTCAGAAGGCAACTGGACTTTTTCTTTGGAAAAGCCTGAAAAAAATACCTTTGGAACAACCATCACCTGGATGATTGAGAATCTCCATGGACATGGCTGCATAAATGTTTTTGGCTCAGTTTGGCCAGGTCTAGCTTTGGGGGAGTGCTCAAATATATCCATGTAACTTTTTCACAAGTTAGTATGTACTATACTGTATTATTAACCTTAGAATTTGATTTACTGACCACTTCAAGGCAGCAAAAGGTTTAAGAGGATTTCTTTAAAAAAGTATGTTGCCTGTTAGGGCTCATCTGGATTTGTGCAGTTGAGACAGTGTTATCTTTGCACTAGGGTAAGGAGACTATATGCATGGTTCCTTTGCCAAAAAGCCTCTTATGTTGCTAAGGCTAAGTTCCTTTTGTGCTGCAGCCTTTTTAATTTCAACCTTTTTAGTTAATACAGCCATCCTTCTTTTCCTACACATGTCCTATTTCATTTTTAATTGAAGTGAAAACTCCCTGTGCATCCACAATTTCCCAAAACTGCTCCTCCCACCCCTTTCCCCCCTCTCATTGTACAGCGTGTAAATATATAATAGGACTTGGGACCAGATCTAAGAGTCAATACCCTTGCCTTCTTCAGGCTTCTGGAACATGAAACGAGAACACTGAGTAACTTGGGAACACTTAAAGTCTCCCATAAAATTATCCTCCCCAAGGATTCCACAATTAAACCCAGGGAAATATAATCCAGATGTGCCTATAGCACAGTCCCCAGTAATAACTTTATTGTTTCACCTTCATTTTATTCTTACCTACAGGGTCTCGACTGGATCCTCATTCAGAGTCTCAATATATGAAGGCACATCCTTCACACGTAGGGCCATTTTTCCCTCCCCTTTTAGTATCTAGCTTAATCCTCTGGAATAAATTATTTCATCGTTTTACATTCCATTCATGAATTTAGTCCCTAATTGCCTTCTAACATTAAGGCGCAAAAGTCTTTGAAGAATCCACTGGAGGAGGACAGCATTCCTTTAGCTGAAATACTATTTCTCTTTGTCCTCCTATTAATGATTTGGGCAGCTGAAAGTTACTGCCATAGCTTGCTCAACCCAGTGTTCTCCCTATGCATCCAACTACAAACCTTTGTCATCCATGGGGTTATCACCCTGAGTGAAAATGATGGGAACTGTAGTCAAACACCTTGAGAAGTTACCAGTTTAGAGAAGGCTGCAGCTGCTCATTTCCCAACTCTCCCCTCCCCTCCCCTCCCCTCCCCAATTCACCCAGCCTTGCAGAGAAGCCAGGTCATCTTTGGAGGCACAGAGAATCCCTTCCTCCTGATTTATTTGAGAGCTTGGCTGTTGAACGGTTTGGTAACATCTGAGAGAGAACATTGCAACAGCTGATTAACGACACTGCAAGGAAAAATGACAAGTCTACAATGTCCAGTGTGTCTATATTACACCATAAATACACAGACAGGAGAAAGGGGTGGTGGTGGTGGTGGAGGAGGAGGAGGGGTTGCAGTGGGGTCTGTGCCCTAGAGCC
Source organism: Oxyrhabdium leporinum (assembly GCA_032468155.1). NCBI lineage: Eukaryota > Metazoa > Chordata > Lepidosauria > Squamata > Cyclocoridae > Oxyrhabdium > Oxyrhabdium leporinum. The sequence goes on from JANHFL010008176.1 coordinate 87,008, forward strand.
CTTGAGAGAATGCAGCTGGAGAGTCTCCCAGAGCTCTCGTTCTTCTCCCTGGATGCTCTCAAGCACACAGCGTGACCCCTGGAGGGAGTGGAGGGTAGGAGAGGAAGGGCCAGCATGGGAAAGGGGATCTTGTTTGCAAGATTCTTTTTACTTTTTAGAATAATTTACAATCTGCTTATTCACAATTATGTACAGTCCAAACCTGACCCAACAAACTTGTGGAACAGAACTGCATACAAAAATAAAAGCTATACAGAAAATTAGAAAGAGATTCTCTTTCTTATTTATCCCTTACAATTGAGGCTTCAAGAAAGAAAAGTAAAAATACAAAGAAAATAGCTACAGTACTGTGTTCAGAAATGGCCATGTTTCTCCCTTGGGTTGGAAAGGAGATGCCCTACATTGGCCTCCTTGCAAAGACTGGCAATGCAGGAATGGCAGCCCTTAGCAGGCAGGCCACCAAGGGACAGCAACCTCGCCAAGGCTCTCTGTGCAGCTGGCCTTCTCCAAGGGTATGATGTGGCTGCCCAAAGCTGTCATGGTCTCAGGCCAGCCCTTGGGAATGCTCTGGTCTACCCAAGCAGCAGCCCCAGCACATATCCCACAACTTCCTGTTCCAAGCTTGGGCTGGCCTAGGCCTGAAACATTTACTTTGCTAAGCTTGCATGCTAAGAGCTGGCTAAGGAGCAGCCAATGCAAAGTGGGTGGCGTCCATGTGTGGAATGAGAACTTTGCAAAAGAGGAGATTTGGCTTTGGTTCAACAGCTCAGTTGTAGCAATGGGGGCAGGAAAAGGGCTTAGTTGTTATTGCTTCACCCTCACCTCTTGCAAGGTGTGGGGGGGGGATTATGGGAGTTGTGCACTGATGCTGGGTAGCCGTATTAGAGGGACAAAGAGGGGGGCAGTATATCTTCTCCCCCAAGAGTCTGGAAGAGAAGCTGAACTAGGCTACACACTCAATGGCTCTGCCATCAAGAAACTCAACAAATCCAAAACTGCAGCTGTCTTCCTACTAGTAAACAGCAGGAGGCATGGCTGCTTAGCAAGGGGTGGGGAATATGCCCACGCATCAGCCGGCCCAAGACTAGTCCACACAGGCGGAGAAACAATGCCAAGAGGATCGTGGTCCTGCAACTTTGAAGACTGGATCCTGCAGTGTTCCTTGTCCAGTGAAAGACTAGTGGCCTACCAGCAAATATCCATTTGATGTGATGTAAGCATTTTGGGAATGAGAAAATGCTCTCCCTTCAATGCCAAGATGCAAGGATGCTGCATTTAGCAAATCAAACTGTTTTGCTAATTAAGGCAAAGAAAATAAGCAGCCAAACGTATTTCTCCTGGGAAATGATAATCAAGAGCAGGTTCATAGAGGGGCCTCGTTTTATTTTCTGCCATGCAGAAAAAAAACATGTTTTTTTTTCTGGGAAGAACCGCCATTACAGACACCTCCAGGATGGAGGAAAGAAGGATCTGACATGGTAACGTGTGGAGCAAGACTCAGCCTCTTTCATAGCCTCTACAGCAACAAGGAAATCTGTCAGATTCCCTTTGGCTAACCACTGTCGGCAAAATTGTCTCCAAATCTGATTTCAAGGAAGGAGACTTTTTCATTTGATTATCCTGAACTCCTAGAATGGGGTCTCAAATCTGATCCAAGCAATTTGTTCCCTATTTCATAGCTAAGTGATGTGGCTATGATGAGCCAATAAAACAGATGGGCTCCATCTCACTCCATCCATTACTATGTAGCTGAGGGTGTCTGAGACAGATTCCCGTCTCTGGAACCAAGGATGTTAGATTCATTACAGATTAAAACCAAACTCATCTCTCCTTTTCCAGTTTCAACTCTATAAATCAATGTTTGCGTTCCAGCCTTATTGATACACCTCATCACACAAAAAGAAAGTTCATTAGGAAAGGCTGCTAATTTTCTATTCTGGGGGAAATGGGAAGATCCTTTCAATACACCTTTTTGTAGCTGAGAAACCCATGAGCACTGCATTTCAGAGATTCATCAAGCAGCATCCAGACACAGATAAGATAAAATTGCAAATCACTGATAAAACAAACATCACTCATCGTACACCACCCCTCTCTCCAGTCCTCATATCTGCCGATTCCATCCCCAACCTGGAGAAGGGAATACTCACACCTGAGATCCCCAGCTGAGAGCTGTAAGCAAGTTGGCCAGCATAAATATTTGATCCTGGCCATATTGCCTTTTTATTTTTGTGCAAAATGAGGAACGGAGGAAGACTCAGCTATTTGGAAACTTGGATAGAATGCTTTTGATTCTTGTTCCCTTTTTAGTTTCATTTTCTGTAAAATAGTATTTTCTCCCATTTGCTTTGGGAGAAATCTATGGCATTGTAGGCAAAAAATTAAAAAGACACACCTGCAAACTATACATTAAATAGAAAACAGAACTGCTCCAAGAAGGGAGGAAAAAACCTAAACAACAGCAACAGCAACAAAATCGTCAAAGGCAAACTTTCTCATCAGTTCATAATAAAAATCAAATCTATGTAAATTCACAAAAATAAATAACCACTAGCTTAAAAAATAACTTATAAAAATAAAAACAATATTTTTCCTCTCACTCTTCTCTAATGTTTGAACGTCCGCCTGGGAAGAGCTGTGCTCCGAAGGGCACTGAAAAAAATATCTAGACCTCCAGGTGGTTCCTGGACTCTAACCTCCAGGTGGCGCTGGACTCTAACCTCCAGCTCAAGGGACACTGGAGAAGAGGAGTGAAGATTCTGACACCATCTGAAGAGCTTCAGAGGTTTCCCTCCAATGAAATAAAGGCACAAATACATGAGCTAAATGGGGAGGACATATCTGGAACAAAGGAATTACAGCAGGGTTTCTCAACCTCGGGGCACGTTTGTGTGGATTTTAATTCCCAGAATCCTCCCAGCCAGGATGGCTGGGTAGGGAATTTTCGGAGTTGAAATCCAAACATATTAAAAGTTGCTGCGGTTGGAAAACACTGACCTACGGGAACCTCTCTCTGTGTGTATCTATGTTAAATGGTTACCAGTTTTTGTTGGCGAGCTCCTGCACTTGCATCTATTTTTGCTACAAATAGGCAAAATCACTATTTTAAAAATAATTCTATTGGCTTTGCCTCTCTGCTGCTACATACATGCCTCCCATCATCAGTGCCTTCTTCCCTTTCCTGGTTGCAGAAGTCTAAAAAAGTTAGCAAAATGAAGTAATTAAAAACAACCAGTCAGAAATAAGGAAGGGAAGGGGAAAAATGAAAAAAATACTTCTGGAGTGCTTAGACCAGTCACTACAGCAGCAGGCTACTATCCTCTGCTGGGGCCAACCTGGTTCTACAGTTGTTGTGTGTATTCCCCCCCTCCCTTTTTTTTTCTTAGTTTTCATTTTATAAAAAATACAATAAAAATAAAAAATGAGTTTTTTCCATTTTTTTTTATCCCCACCCCTCCCTCGTGAAAACTTCTGCATGTGTGTCTGTAGGTGAGCTTGCTTTCTTCAGTTGTCCCTTCCCACAGTCATGATGCTCCAAGGGATGTGCCAACTGCTGTACTGTCCGTTCGTCTGTCCTGCCCATCCTGGGACTCGTGTTGTTCTTCTGTGGCTGTGTAGTAGCTGTTGTCCTCGTCTCCAGGGCTGCTGTGGTCCTTCTCGGATGCTTCTGAGTCCTCCCCTTCCTCCTCCAGGGTCAATTCAAACTGGAATTTCTCTAGACAGGCCTCTTCATCCTTCTCGGCATCGTCTGGAGGTGGGGAGGGACTTTGGGGGATCATGCTGTGATACCAGTCCCTGTTGTCCTCAAGAGTGTCCAAAATGTCTTGTGCATCAGGATGGACAAGGTCGGCCCATGTCTCCCACAATGGGTGCACAATATAGTCAATGAATCCCACCTGGAGGAGAAGGAGAAGGATGAGGAGGATGAGGAGAAGTTAGACTGACAAACACATGGGAGTGGCCCATTCCCACCCAACTATTGAAGAACACCCAGCAAAGGATCACCCATAAAACGAGAGAGAGAAGAGAGAGGAGAAAGAGAGGAGAAGAGAGAAATAGAGGAGGGAGAAAGCGAGAGTGTCCCTCAATAATGTCGGCAATGGAAGAAAAAGGTGGGTGTGTCCCATCCTTCCATTACTGGAGCCTTCATTTGAGTTTCTCAAGTACGATTCAAGAGTTTGCCAAATAGAATTTTAGAACAGGTGGATGCAGAAACCTGTTTTTCCCCTAAGATTTCCTCCCTACTCAAGAGGTAAATTTGTGTCATGAATGCAAGTATAAAGTGGAATTCATTGTCTGCTCTGATTGCGATTATGTAAATTATTCTAAAATTTAGCACTCTTGGGGATCTAAAGCAAACATCGCAAAGGGAGAATTTCCATTGGTTTGATACGTGTCATTCAAAAAGGGTGGATTCCACATCTTCAATTTTATGATCTGAATATATACAAAACTTGTGGGAGGGGGAGAAATCTTGAGTAAGGCTTTAGAGCAAATTCTGCACATTATGTACACAAATATATCTTTAAATTGTAAAATTAGCACTAATATATTAAATAACTATATTGTACATACAAAGAAAATGCTTTTGCTCTCCAGAACTATATAAGAATTGTTTTAAAATTTCAAAAGCAACAAGATACAGAAGATGCAGTCCTATAAGAGAAAAGGAGATCTTGCAATCTGGGGCAAATTCTCCTCTCACCCCCCCCCAAAAAAAAAGAAAAAGAAAAGAAAAGAAAAGAAAAAGAAACATCATCACATGCATTTTAAAATGCTGCAATCCTCATTCATACCAGAATGGACTTCTGAATAGTAGGGAGTTTTTAAAATATTTTAAAACGGTATACGGCATTTTTAAATGTAATGTTGGAGTTACTCCTCACTTTTGCCCAGTTAAACTGCACAATGTATAACTTTAACAGCCTAAATAATATGGGGGTGGGGTGGGGTGGAAACATGTATTCCTACTAAACAAGGGCAGATTTGATCCATGGAGGGGAAGCTCAGCTTGCTGGTTAAGTGAAGAGTCCAGGATGAATCTTCCTAATTTAAAAGGGCTTGGTCCGAAGGGCCATTTAAGATGCTGTCGCGGTGGAGAACATCAATATTGGCCCCTTCTGGTTCAACGATCAAGCTCTGCTACTTTCTTTAGGTACAATTTTTTGGTAGAGGAGGATGAGCAAGGGAGCCACATATTATATAATCTCCATAAATTCTTAGTTGCAAGTGTCTTATGTAATGAAACACCCATGTTCCTCTACTGCAACTTTGGGATGGAGCTGCCTTGTAATGGAGCTAAGGTTTCTATAGCAACAAATACCCACCCCCAGACAAGGTTTTTCCTGCTCTGAATGTTGGCAGAAATGAAGAAGCAGGGGGAATAGGAGCGGAATCTTTCTTCCTCCTTAACTGAGCTATGGTCCCATACAGCTACCACACATACCTGTGATTTCTCCACAGAGGCTGTGTGCTTGTCACACATAGGACTGATCTCCATGCCTCGCTCCCGTTCTTTGTCACCCTGCCTGAAGAACTCCTCCATGATCCGGTCTGTCCACTGCCGATACAACTCCAAAGGCTTTGTGGGGTTGCTCAAGTCTGCACAGTGAACCATGTTCCGTAGGACCTGAGGAAATTGGCAGAAATGAAGGCCCAGTCAGAGGCTTCAGCGTGGGACACCTCTGCCTGCACTCCAACAACACAGTTCAGAGGATCAAGGCTCTAAAAACTGAATGCTGTGGGATATGTGTGAATAAGACTGGAGAGCCTCCATGGAACATTTCTACGGCACAGAACCCAATAGAACAGTAGTCCCCAACCTTTGTGGTTGGCAGGCCGGCGGGGGGAGGGGAACCACGCACAAGCGGCAGACTGCCGTGCACATATAGCTCAACTTGTGTGAGTGGTGGGTCAGCACGCATGCATACGTGCGCACAGTTTGACCTATGGAAATTGAGCAGTGCGCATGTGCATGCATGCTGGCCTGCCACTGGCACAAGTTGGCCCACCGCTTGCGTGGCACAGTTCCAAACAGGCTACGGTCCAGCAATGGGCTTCAGCCTGCGAGTCAGAGACCCCTACAATAGGAGAATGGCAAATTAAGAATCCAGGAAAGGAATGCCATACGCATACCACCTTAAAAAATTAACTATACAGTTATCATGATTCATTTCCCGTTTTATATCAACAGCTAGGAAAAATGCTGTAGTATATGGTGGGCCAGTGTGAAAATAGCTGGCCAGGAGGTTACAGTGCATCACAAAAAAAGGACATTTTTGTGATGCTCGAAAGCATGTTGTCAGGTGGAACAGAAGAATTTTAAACAAAAGAACACAATTAAAAATATTAACCTTGACAATATAAAACGTTAAGTGACGGACTGGGATCTCAACCCAAACTACACTTCTGTTGAAGGAACTGAACTCCTTAGAGATTGTCTAGGCCAGCTTCTTAGAACAGAATAGAACAACAAAGTTGGAAGGGACTTTGGAGGTCTTCTAGTCCAACCCCCTGCTTAGCCTGGGGGTTGGACTAGCTCAGACAAGCTCAATGCTAGTTTTGCATCATCCTTAGATTGTCTGGGAAACGTTTAGCTCCCAGCTGTCTATCTTCTCCATAGATGATTTTTTTTTAACTTTCTCTTAATTCAAGGTGTGTAGACCTCACTCACCTGTATTCTGTCAGTGTAATTGTCCAGCAAAAGCACCCCCGAACTGGTCACTTTTTTGGTCTCCACCATTGTCTTTAGATCAGCCAAGAGACTCATGTGCTTGGACATGTCAGTGGCCAAGACCTGTAAAACAATTACTGAAATAGACAGATGTTTCTCCTTACTCCTTTCACACCACACATTCATACACGGCCACCTTCCAACTTGATAAGGACACTTCTATGGGTGCGATCCTTAGTAAGCTTCAGTGAGCCAGAGGTTGTGGTAGATGAGTTAACTTTCAAATTCTCAATACGTCAAAGACCAGGCTACCAAGATCACGTGCCAACTCAGGACACAGCCTAGCTCTTGATCCAAGGCAAGTTCCTATCTATCATATCCATTTCATGAGAAAACTTGGAGATCCTTAAAAATCACCAGATTCAATATATTATATATTGATTCTTTTAAGTCGTTCCATGGTTTCAGAGAAAGTCCTAGAGGACGTAGTTCAGAACCCGCTTTCCAATATTTTGAAAAAAACCCCCAACCCTGTTCCTATTGGAGACTAGGAAAAGGTACTAACCAAACGGTTTGGAGATTCTGATATTAAAGTCACTAGAAATTGCTATGAAGAGTTGATTGTCAGGATAAAATAAAAGCAAACAAGGGTAAAAATCTTCACGGTTTCACCTATTCACACCTATTCTTCGTGAAATGAATTTCTGTACTTAAAAAGCAAAGGGAATTTTCTACCTCTCCCTCCTCCCCATATCTCTTCAAAATGTAATTTAGAAATAAATTATTTTTTTAAAATCCTCATACAGGTCTTAAAACTATGGATTTAATTAAAAAAAAGATGGACATGAAAAATACTGGAAGTTTCACTAATAAACTGGAGTATGTTGAACTTTGCAAGACCATAAGAAAACGTATCCAAGAAGAAACACGTCAGTTTAACATGAAGCTTGTGAAAAAGGCAACTGAAGAAAACAAAGGGATTAATAGAGCAAAATGTAAGCTTATAAATATAAGAAGGTTTTTGCATTAAAACGTGAAGATGGCTTTGTGTGTGGGACAAGACAGGAAATGTTAGAAATAATGGGAAAATTCTATTCAGGGCTATACAAAGATCAAGATCACTCAAAAATAATAACACCCACGAAAAAGGAAATGTCAGATATCCTAATGGAGGAAGTATCAAGTGCCATAAAATCAATGAAAAATGGCAAAAGTTCAAGAAATGACCATGTTATGGTTGCAATGCTGAAACCTGGTGGTCACAGTTTACACACGATACTAGCAAAACTGTACTTGAGATGCCTCAGAGAAGAAAAAATACCCGATGAATGGAAAAATGCTGAAGTGGTTCTTTTACACAAGAAAGGGGCTGAAGATGATTTAAAGAACTATCTATCACCCAATAAGACTTCTTTCAGTCATCTACAAGGTTTTCACCAAGATAATAACAAAAAGAATACTGAGAATATTAAATGATGCACAGCCAAAGGAGCAGGCAGTGTTCAGAAGTGGCTGCTTTTCTTAAATATCACCCCACCCCACCCCGGCTGGATTAGCTGGCCCTTTTTGCCTGAGATGTAGGGCTGTTATTAATCCTGTGGCTTTCACACCAATTCACTGAGTTGGCCTTCAGAAAGGTGCCCGCTTCCATTTAGGGCATCTGAGACTGATTCTGGCATTATGGCGTAATTATTATGTACTAAAATGGGTTGAGGTCTTTCAGATATCTATCCTGCTAAGAAGCTAGCCAAATATCTGTAAAAAAGGGGGACCAGCAGCTTCTGGTCAAGGAGCTCCCCATGTGGAAGCTGGTAAGAAAACAGCTAGTTTAACTTAGCTCCTGACTTTTCCCGGGTCCTTTCCTCCGACTGAGATTTGGCTATGTACACTTTCTTAATCTTTCCTATGTTAATTTTTGAACCTCTGTAGCAGCAGCAACGTGTGCAGGGAGAAGCACAGGAATGGCAGGGAACATAACTATTTTCCTCCCAGACAAAATCATCCGTTTCCCACGTTACATATGGTCTGCCAGAAATATGTTTCTTCCATATAAGGTGTCATCCAGACTCTTCCAAGAAGGATTAGGTTTCTCCCAGTAAAGGAGGATGGGACTTCTAATTGGAAATGCTGCAGGAGATAAGAAGCAAGTTTTTCCACAAGAACCAATCCCACCTTCATCCCAAGCTCACCATGTCAATGACCATCTTGCGCAAGGTCTGCCGCTGTCGCTTGCTCAGGTTCTGGAAGATATCACAGTTCTCTTCCTGCAGCAGCTTGAAACCCACAGCTAGGTGATGGTTCTCCAGAACAGACTCATCGTTGTACATCAATGCTAGCTCTGAATCTGCAAGGAAGGGACACAGACAATGAGAGGGTTATGGAGAATAGGAGAGTTTTATTTGCTCATGGAAGTATGGCCAAAGGTGTTCCAAGCAGCAGACAGAACACATCAAATTGTCTGTCTAATTAAAAAAGCATCTGCGAGCCTGTTTGGTATAGTGGTTAAGGCATTAGGCTAAAAACCAGGAGACCGTGAGTTCTCGCCCCATCTTAAGCACAAAGTCAGCTGCATAATCTTGAGCCAGTCACTTTCAGCTCTAGGTGGGAGGCAATGACAAACCATTTCTAAAATACATTACCAAGAAAACTGCAGAGAAGTCTTTGAAAATGGATATAACTGAATGGAAGGAAAAATAAATAAAAAGCAAGCAAAAAAATAATAACATTCCATGAAAAATAACTAGCTCTTTTGAATCCAGAGGCCTGACAAAATGGAAGACCCTTTACAGAACAATTTCTCCCATTGTAGTGCATTCCCCATTTGCTACAACTTTAACTCACAGAATTCTTACATTCAGTAGCTGATCCTTCTCTCCCCTCTCTCTTACATACATATATTTATACACTTCTACCTCATTAGTCTCAAGGCCCTTTCATTTCTTCTGTCTGTCCTTTGCACTCTGTTATGCCTTGAGACCAGGCTTTTTGAAAGACCAGACTGCTTCATACTGAATCTTTTCAGATGTTAGGATCCCTGGGAGAGGCTATTCTCTCAGGTTATCAGTTTAACATGAACACAAGACAGCATTAAGATCAGTCAGTTAATTGATAGAGCCCAAAAGATCTTCACCAAAATAGGACAGAATTTTCTTTGTGATTGCTCCTATCTGTACATGTTGTCTTACAAGGTATATCCAGAGAGTATTAATTTAAAGAAGACAATGTTCAATTATGTGGAGAAAAGGAAGACATTTTGCAATTCCCTTTCTATCTAGATTAACCTGTATGCAAGGCACATATATCCTGGCCATGTGCCTACATGCACCCACCACTCCTTGCCACTCCCCCTTGCACTTATGTTCAGTGTGGCCTTCACTCACTGGTGTTGATCAGAAATTGGTTGGAGACACCAGGATGGTCCACATCATGAATGGCAGCAGCGAAGATTGCAGCCAAGATCTCCAGGTCAGTGAAGACAGCCTGTAAAAGAGAAAGGGAATGAACGCCTGGTGCCTCTGCCCTATTTCATGGAAGAACTGCTGCCAGCAAGTAAAAGGGGTCAGAATTTGGATCCTCAAGGTATGTGTGTTGCTGCCCTGGATGGTGACCCACTACTGCTCAAAGCAATAGTAAGCATTTATAAAAGTTCAGCAAGATTCAGTGCTTGACAGGCATAATAAAATTGTATAATGGAAGCATAATACCCAATATTATGGATATTATAACACATAAACTGCTTCAAGAGGGCTGTAAAGCACTGTGAAGCAGTGTATAAGTCTGAGTGCTATTGCTACAATACAAGTCATAACAATAAGTCAATTGTAAGTTAATCTGCCTCCCACTGCTGTGCCAAACAAAACAGGGGGAAAAAGTACAGAAACTCCCCATCCTTTGGGACTCTGAGAACCAGTCCCTCAGAGAGGCTGAACCAAAGGCAGTGTCGGATCCCCACATTTCCTACTCATAAACTGCAACCGATCATGACTTACATCCAAGGCTGGTGTAGATAGGAGGACATGTGTGGATTGAGTGACATCAGCAGCATGGAGACTGTTGTGGTAGGCCACGTCAGCATGGTAGTGGTCTTCTAGTGTCATGATATACGTGACTAACGTGTCCACAGGGATCTTAAAAGTTTTCAGCAAGTCTCTTTCCTATGGGAAAAGGAAAAAAAAGGAAATCAGTGGTTGAAACAGTGAAGCGACAGTTCACGGCTTCTTCTATGGACACTGGCTCCTGAAAAATGAGCACCAGAATCTTTGTCCTCCCCAATTATGGCTGGCAAACAAATGGCAGCCTCACTTGAAAAGGATAAATGTATGATATGCTCTAGCTCCTAAGCAATAATTACAATTATACCTGGAAGCAATGAACAAGAGCTTCCTCTACCACCACCATGAATGTAGACCCACCCTTTCCATGCTTTGAAACCACAAGGGATTCAGCAGACTTGCTTCCCAGGCATCATTATTACTTTGTGTGTATTCAAGTCCCCCCATTATATAAGGTGCTGTACATGAATAAAAGCAAAAATAGTCCTGCCATCTCTCCTAACTCTAACTCTAATCCTAACCTCCAGCCACCTAGTGCTTTGGGAAATTAGTGCAAAGTTAGCACTTTTGCAGATTCATGAAAAAACACATTTTCTTTAGATAAAACTCCCCAAACGTGTGGCCACCGATTTTTCAGTACTTTGGCTATGCTGGCTGGAATGATGGTAGTTTTGGTATCATCAGGTTGTCAGATTGAACAATTCATCATAAACGGATTATTTCTGAAAGCACTTTCTCTCTACAGAGAGGACAAGCAGTACCAGTTACACTTCTGATTACATTTTTCCTATAGACTGTAGGGAAAGAACCTGGATGCCCCACACCTCAGAATACAGGGTGATAGATTTCAGAAGCTGCAACTGAACCTCAAATCAAGGCAGAAAATGCTTTCTTTCTTCTATTAAAATTGGCCACATAATAAATCAGCCTTATTCATATTGTTGCACCTGTTGCTTTTTGACTTATTTCTGTATCCGACTCAATATTTCATTGAAATAATTTAGAGAGTGAATTTCTTTAAAAAAGGTCAGGCTTCAAACTGTTAGACTGTATAGCATTCATGTCTATTCTGAATAGTACCACTGGACCAAACCAGACATGTGACTGAGATGTGTGGCCCATGCCCATGGCTAGCAGGGGAGGACAGCGGCCTCTGCAAACCTTACCTGGAATATCGTATACATGATGCAGCTGAGTGACCGATTGTTGGAATAGTCAGCAACCCGGAAAATGTTAAGGCCCCACTTGTTTAGATATTCCAGTTCCTAGAGGGAGCCACAGGGGAAGAAGTCAGTGAATTTTTGGCACAATGGATATCAAGATAAAGATCCAGGAGGGCAGAGAGAATGGCAGATGAAGAAATCAAACCTATTGTATTTTTTTTGCTATGCCACTAGAATCTGAAATTTCATTTCAGATTTGGAACTCAAAGGCCATTCTTCAAGCGTAAGATCGAGAAAACCCACTGGGAAAGTCCATAGCATTTAGGAATGTAATCTAGTGTGATTACTCTGTGAGACCATTAAGTTCAACCTAAACGTCTGGATACAAAACTAGGCAATGTTTCTTTTATTTTCATTGCTCTTGAATGCTGAGATAAAAGAATCATAAATAGTCTAGTTACACCACGATTTTCTAAAATATTCCCTTGGCTCCAAAGCAACACAAGAACCTTTCCTGAAGCAAACAAAAAAACAAAAACAAAAACCTAGATTACATAATTCTGTCAGCTATCACAATTCCCCGATAACCTTTGATTATGTAGTACTACATTACCACCTAACAGCATATACTTTCTAAAGAGATATTTATTCTTTATAATTGTAGCACGTGTCTGTTCTGCACCCGATGGACATTATTCAAAGAGTTCCTATAGTTAACAAGTTCTGTCTTGCTTATTCCTGGATTACATTTGAGCAATCAGTTCTCAGCTTAATAAAATGAGATATGAATGAACAATTGCTTCATCTCCTTTTTGTGAAAGATGGAAAGCTAAATTTGCAGTTTAAAACATTTCAGATATATTCCAGAATACAAATAATGCATACATTCAAAAATACAGATCTTTTCTGAACAAATCAAGACATGAAGCTAAAAATAAATTATAGCTTCATATTTTGGTTTGCTTAGAGAGTATCAACCAGTTTCTTGGTTTGAAGAACATGAGGAACTAAAACAAACATTTCCTGGTTTAATTACTCATTTATATAGGAAAAGGACAAAGTAATTTCATTCAAGTTATAATTTTTTCTCAATAATACAAGATTTTGTTATCTGGGTGTGGTCACCGGATATCAATATGATGTAGCCTACAATAAATAAGGCATAATTTCCTAGTACAACAGAGTAAAATAAAAAATGAAGACTTATGCACCGTGGAAATACAGAGAAAAGACCAAGATTAATTCAAAATTGCTGGTTCAATTCGTAAAATGCAATTTCTTTGAATAAAACTGATTGCTATGTGGCAGTCTATCTTTATTTTTGTATTTAATATTGCAAAAATAATTGATGTGAATCCAAGTAGGTATTATCTAATTATATAACTAATTAGATACCAACAATATCTACAGGAATATGAAAATATAATTAAAATATAGAATAATAGGGATGGAAGGACCTTGGAGGTCTTCTAGTCCAACTCCCTGCCCACGGCAGGAGATTCTACACCATTCCAAATTAATTTACCTAAGACTAGAAGCTAGCAGCCTAATAACCCTATTGACTTGCCACGTGACAGTATTGATCAGTTTTTTTTAGAGGACATTTAGTGGAAATCGGTGAAAAAATTTATAAAGATTCCAAATTTCTGGAAACAAGTGTTTCTCTTGTTCATGCATAATATTTCTGGATTGCAAGTTTCAAGCCTATACTCTTTTGCTCACCCTGCACTTGGTTTAGAATTCTGATAATATTCGCAGTTTTGGATGTCACTAGCAGTTACAGCGAACTGACTGGGACTGAAAGAACAAAGACAAGAATGGAAGGGATTGTTACTTGTTTAATGAATTATGATTTATTAAGCCAAGTTATTTCTGAACTGGTCTTTTACAATCATTTCAGGATAACAAGTGAGTATTGATCCCGATCAAGCCCTGGGATTTATCAGGCACCACCTTACTAAAGTCAACTGTACTTGCCTGGCCCAATTATCTCAAGGAGGTCACCTGGCAGTCCCTTGTCTGTGAGATTCATGGAAATTGGATGAGATGGCTGGCATTCTCTTGAAAGCTCCTCTGCTATGAGATACGCTTCCCAAAGAGGCTCTTTGATTGGGAGCTGCCCAGAGTAGGCTAGAAGATATGCAACTATATAAATGTCCCAAAGGTCTTTTTTCAAGAGACAACTGGACTTTCTTGTTTTTCTTTGAAGACTTCTTATCCAAGAAGCTTCTTCAGCTCTGTCTGGATGGTGGGGAATGGAAGGATTCCTTGCAGACAGCTGGTCATTTGCATTCTTTTAGAGAGTCATTGAAGCCGTTTGGAGGTTTATCTGTGTCCTCAGGGTTACCTGAGTAGTGCAAATGGGTGTGGAGCCTTCTTGGAACTGCTGAAAGGACTGTGTTGTAGACTGGAGATAGATGATGAGTATCCCCCCTCCCCACCTCTGTTGAGAGAGGGCTGTCAGCTCTCAAAAGAGAGGGAGGATTATGTCACCATCTATCTCCAGTCCATGGCTCAGTTCATGGAACTTTCTTTCATGGCTAAGATAAGATTGAGACACGGAATATAAACCTCATACTGCTAGAACCAAAGCTGTATGCCAACAGTAGTTCCAGGTACGCTGTTGTGGAGCTGTGCTTTCTGCAGGATATTTTCTGCCTTGTGTCCCTTCACTGTTGAACACAGGCACAGGCCGTTGGGGGGTTGAGTCTGTGTTGTCTGCATCTCAAACTGAAGTGCAAATGGTTCCTGTGGTCAAATGCAAATGACCAGCTGTCTGCAGGGAATATAAATCCCCACCATCCAGTCAAAGCTAAAGATGCTCCTTGGATGAGAAGCGAATCGTCTTCAAAGAAAAACAAGAAAGTTCAGTTGCTTCTTGAAAAAATATCTTTGGGACAACCATGGCCTGGATGACTGAGACATCCACAGACATTCAACTACATAAATGTTTTAAATAAATAAATAAATGGCACCTTCTTTAGTAAAAACTTAAACTGTTTACATGTTATCCAACATCCACTTCACTGGCTATGAGCACTTAATTGTGTTTTTGTTTTCCTGCACACAAGTGTTTGTATTGTTTATTTTTCTGCAGTCATGGTTCTTGATTTTTGTTCCTTTGTTGTAAACTAGCTCAGGTAATTTGTTAGGATAGCCCAGAAAATAAATAAATAAATAAATAAAAACAATTATCTTCTTGTGTTGGAGAAATATGCAAAAAATTTCAATCCAAACAGAATAGGAATACGCCAACTCAGTGATAGTTAAATCTTTTTGTCAAGTGTGCTAAAATTATGAGGAAGTAACTCTTTAGTACCAGTTCAATATCCTGTTTGGGGGGAAATGCCTCAAAGACAAAAACAATCTGAGATGAATATCTCATTAAAGGCAGAAGTTACCTCTGGAAATCAACCTAAATAAAATGTATTAAGGCTGACACTTTTCTCAGTGTCTAGAGACTGTTAAAAGTGTGAGCCACAATTTCCAAATCATCCTTTGCAAAAATGGGCACAGTCTTCCTTCACTCCCTTCCCTGCTTTTTTGTCCATCTTGCTAAATGCTCACCTTACTGAGCAGCTCTTCTTGGTCTGTTTTCACCCCAAAGCGGGGAATGCTGGAATTGGTCAGGCTGGAACTGTGCATAAGTTTCTTGACCCCACTGATCTGGCACATGGGTTGCTGCCGCTTCTTCTTCTCCCGGTCTTTCTGTGTTGGGGATGGAATCTCCACATCGTTCTGCTTGTCTGTGGGTGAAAAGAGACTGCGTCGGAGAGAGAAATGACAACAGCAAAAAACTGGAAGAGCACTACCTCATCTAAGAAGTAGCCTCTGGACCAAGTGTCAGGATTTATGACGTAGATATTTTATCTCCATCCATCCATCGTCCAAATGACATTGTTCCCCAGATGGAATTTCATTACTGTCTCAAAGATGCCAAGAATGAAAACTCAGAATTTATGGAGCAAAAGGAATTTTAACCTAATTCCTGGTAGCTTAAACTTCCCATATGTAAATCAGGATACTGCAGGAATATTGGGACCAGGATTAGATACCATCCTAAAACATTTTACATACTTATTGGAATCTTGGGAGGTGCATTTATTGTGTAATTGTCCTACTTTATTTGTCTTTTTAGATCCCCACCCTTTGTTGCCCTCATACATTTCCCCCTCCCCCTTATTTTAAAAGTAGAATAGCCTCAGGATATGATTGTGCATTTGTGCTTCAAGGTATACGCAGACTCCAGTTTTCTATAATTCAGATATTTAGTTCTGCCTCATCATGAGCTCTGCCTGTTCCAATTTTGCAGTACCCAAAAAAGGACAAGAAAGCCATCCAAATGTTTTTTGTGTGTCTTATAACTACCTACTGGGCAGTACCAATAAACTGGGCAGTTAAACAACTACTTTTATTTATCTTTAACTACTTTAATAAAATGGTTATTATTAGCAGTAGCAGTAGCATAAAAGGGTGTTGATCTGTATGAGCAGTGATATTTTTCAGTTCTTATGGTTTTTTTAAAGTGTTCTCAACAACAATGCCATTCTTCTTATATCAACACACATTCCATCTTCTAGAAGACTTCTGTTTATACACATATAATTAAAGATGTAACGAAAAAGTGCTCAGAATCGGAATGACACAGCACAACACCCTATCTAATAAACAAACCAGTCAAACAGAGTTTATTCATTATCTTAATTCTGTCCCTGACTTTAGTCTTTTACTTTTCCCAGACAAAGGAATAGCTGCTGTTACTCATTTAGAGAAAGAAAGGGAGAAATATAATGCTGGACATTAGGCCAAAGTAGTGGTGAAAACAATCCTGCTCACTCTCCATCGCAACCCTGAAGATAGATGATAAAATTACTTCTTTTGAAGTTTACTTTCCATCCCCTGCAGATACTAAAGGTTCATGAAGATGGAAGGAAAACTGTTCAGTTTAGGTTTCTAGACTGGAAGACTCAAAGTACAACGTAGAGCAGTTTGGGGGAGACTCACCCTCAGGAGTGGAAGGCCTTGTTCCCCCACCTTCTTCTAGGACTGTCTCCAAGGGCAGGAAATCACGTGTGGGTGGCACCCACTGTGAGTATGGAGCAGGGGGAGGAGATAGCCTGCCAAGGGGGAGGTGGTGTACACTGGGGGAGCCTAGGGGAGGCAGAAAATGGGGAGGGCGCAGTGTGACAGGGAAATGGGAGGGAGTAGCATCATGACATGGCAGAGCTATGCCCCAATGGTACCTGCGGGAGAAGCAGCGGCAGGGGGGCCTCATGGCAGAGTGGAAGGGGCAGGCAACAGGCCCCGGGAGGAAGCAGGGCATAAGCTGTAGTACCATTCTAGAGTGCTGGGTTCTGAGTTACTAGGAAGAAGGATTGTGACAACAGAGAATATTCAAGTCAACTGCCATGAAGCCGAACTCTTTCAAATACTAACAGAGTCCCTAATATTCCCATCCTCTCCCAAGTTCACCTGAAAAGGCTTTGGATAACTCTGGAGCCAGAGTTCTGCCATGTTTGGTAAATACAGGGGGACGTCCTTTGCTTAGACTGTGGTCAAACTCTGGAAGATGACCTATAGGAAGAACTAACTTTCCTGTGGCAACAAAACAGCTCAAGTACACCTGCAATCTCACCTTTTTCATAAATGATCAAGCAGATTCAAGGGTTTGCCTGGGAGCTTGAGAGTCTGGAAGAATAGGTTGCCTTAGTAATGTGGAATTCTATCATCTCAGGACACCTCATAAATCTGAGGCAAGTGAGCATCTGTGCATAGGTACCTTTATGGCTGAGGCAAATTCAGAATAAAAAGTTGGGAATAAATTTAGGAGTTCTGATTCCTTTCCTTTCCTTTCCTTTCCTTTCCTTTCCTTTCCTTTCCTTTCCTTTCCTTTCCTTTCCTTTCCTTTCCTTTCCTTCCCCCTTCCTTTCCTTCTCCTTCCCCCTTCCTTTCCTTTCCTCACCTCAACCAACAAGCTCTGCTTCTAGCCGTCAGCCACAAACAACCAGTCACTCTGACCATTTCCTTCCAACCCCCCCCCCTCCCCGGTTCTGCTTTGGTGTCACAGCCAAGAATGAAATCCAAGTACTCAGGCAGTTCCCAGGCTGGCCTACTAAACACAACTTCTTCTGCCAACATAGAAACAGTTCCAAAGCCTCATTGCATGGGACCAAGCTAGCTAAACTGGTATTGGTTCTCTCCATTTGCTCATTATCTGAAAACTACTCTCTCCACAGTTAATTCCGTATTGGGAAGATCTCTCATGGGGCGAGGTGTGTGTGTGTGTGTGTGTGTGTGAAAAGTCAACCAGCTAAGCTCAATAATGGGATTTCACTATCTCTTTTTCACCTCTTTTGCACCACTGTGGCCTGGCACTGCCTCATCACATGACATTGGCAGACCATGCCACAGCTGCTCAGCAGGAGGAGGGAGGGTGAATTCTGGCCCCTGCTCAACCGATACTAGGCCTCCATTTTCAGCCCATGTTCCAGCTCTCACACAAGGCCTCCATTGAAGTGGTAGTTTGCATCAACATTTGCTTAGGGCTGGGTATTTGCATCCGCTGACGTCAATGGGCGGCCTGCTTTCTGGAGAATGCAGTGGACAGGAGGCTCCCAGGAGTTTGTTTCAGATGACTGAAGTTCTTAGCTATTCTGTCTGATTCAAGAAGTCTGCTGCTCTTAGGGGAGACATACATGACAAGGTCTCTGATTGTGCAAATACTAAGGTAATCGTGTATGGTTCAGCACACAAATGAGGTGTGAACTTCTTTCATTTTTATGTAAACAAAATGTTTACACACATTTATGGAGATTGGAGGAGAACAACCTGCTTAGATTTGTGCATATGATGATCCGTGCACAAGAGGATAAAAGTGCCTGACAGGCTAATTCTATTCCTTGTTATGTTTACTTGCAGAATAAATCATGTAAAGATTTGCTCTCAAGTAAATATGTTCAAGAATGAAACTACAGGCAGCATCCTTATGCTCATTTATATGACAGTAAGTCCCACTAATCTGAATGTAGCTTACTTCAGAGAAAACCTCTTCGAGATTACTTGTTTGTCTCTGAATGGAAAAATCATGCCATGATCCAACTGTGAAATCCAGGAACCTGAATTCCTGGACATAATTACGTACCAAATAAAGAGTTGGAAATTGAAAATTTCAGAGACCACAAAAGAACCATCATCACTTTCTGATTCTAACATTTACATTATGCCTACAGGCTTTCTCCAATGTGGTGCCTTCCAGAATTCAGTCAGTTTCAGCCCCACCCTTAATTTCCTACTGGTGCTAATTTGATTGCCACAAGTGTGCTTGCGAGGGAACACTCCCAAGTATAAGAGTTAGCCAAGTGCCCAAACACCTGTGTATTTCTGCTATCTTATCAAACATTTACTTAGCAGTTTGTTAGGAGAGCAGGTTGAAAGGGGAAACCTGAGAGCACAATCTTTCTTCTTGCCTAATACCCCACGATTGGCATTCTGTGATAGGTACAAATGAACCTGTGCTGAGCAGCAGAATTTGAATTTAATTCCTTCTGGAAATTGGAGGAAAATCTCTGTGTTTATCAGTATATGAAGAGGCTGGGGAAGAACTGTGCCTGTTTGAGCTTCATCACATGAATATGGTTGGTGCTATATATCCCTTACCAACAATGCTTTAGCAGTAGAAGAAGGACTCTACTGTAATAACAATTTGCAGTTAGTCTCCGCTCGGTTTTTCCCTCAGTGGGCTTTCTTTTTTTCAAATGACTTCCAACCAATCAGATTTGGCTGTAAGATGACATCAATAAGGGCAAACAAAGCCAACTCTTTGCCCTCGGTTTAAGCTGGTGAAGGGAGGAGTGGGAATCTCCCTGTTACCAAGGCAACTGTGCTGCCTCAGCAATTGGGATGCTCCTCGTCTACAGCACTTCACATACTGCGGAAAGCGTCATAGAAGACACCTGCTTGTAGATGTTCTCTGTTCTCATGATATTACTTTCAATGGGACGTGCATTGTAACACGCAACCTCAGGCACATTTGCATAGGATGAGTCACGAGGAAACAAACTGCACTGGGGCTAGGGACCATCACTTATTCCTCCCACGGTGAATATTTTTGTCCTTGTCCAAACTGTTCCTCCCAACCTCTGAGATGGAGGGTTTTTGGGATATGCACAAAGAAACAATATATGTACAAACCCCTATTTAACTCTAAGGAAATAATATAATAACAGCCCAGAATGAAAGACAGATGGGTTTCAGAGAACCATTCATTGTTAGATGTGGAAGAACATATAAGATTTATTAATTACGTTTTTCTTATTATACTCAAGGTAAATTATCAATGTTAAAGAACTATAGGCATTGCCATCAGTGTTTGTAACAATAATGATAAAAACTGGACTACAATTTTTTAACTGCAATGAATTAAAAAAAACATATTTATCCAACACAAAGTTGAATCTTCATAAAACCTTTACCAGAACGTTTACTTATAATATAGATTTATGTTACTATAAAACCAGGTATTGATGCGATTTCTTATTTAACTTATTTATTCATGTGATTTTTTTTCTTGGGGAACAGTTTACGAAACTGTGAGTCAAACTATCATCACTTTGAGCAATGAGAAGAAAGGTTAATGCCAATTATATTCTTTATATCTTGTTCTGCCTTACTTGTGAACCCTAACAGAATGTTTTCTTTTTAGCAAACTGCCTGATTGTATTTGATTGAAAAATAATGTAGAATAGATATTGATACTACTATAGCATAATATTTTCTAAAAGAATGTACGTGGATTATAGGTGCAGTAGGGTTGTGGTAATGTTAAAAAACACTTCCATACACTCACCTAAAAAGGTGTTGGAAATGTACTCAGACACCTGGTTTCCAGAACGGCTCATTTCAGAGAGGTGGGTTAATTCACGGTTCAGCATTCTTTTGAACTATTAGAGACAAACAAAAAGAGAATGAAATAATTAATATATATTTTCTGTACATGCCCTGATAAGAATGGAGGTGCATGACTCTATACGTCTTCTTGAATAAGCAACCATGTACAAGAACATTCTCATGAATGAGGATAAATTGACACTTAGCTTCAATGCACATGGGCATGGAGACAGACTTAAGGGAAGAAGAATGGCTACAAGCTGGTATCAGTGAGTCAAAGTACATTAATAAAACATACATGGTATACTTCGAATCTGTGAGAGTTCAGTGCACGCTGGAACACTGTAACCTGGGAATTCTACTAACACGCAAGGGTTCCTCAACAGAACGCTGCCTAAAAAAAGGTTTTCTTTAACAGTATGAAGTTCTCAAATAATTTCTATTACAATTTATGGATACTGTATTTATGCCTGCATGTCTTACACATTCAGATTTTTCTGCATCTAGAAGTGCCATGTGTATTTCTGGTCCAGACATATAATTCTTTATTTATCCAATCATGAGAACTCTCACATTTTTATGAATGTATCTATTCTGCCATATCTGTGAATATAGATATGAGCTGTCTTCTGATGATTTATGCAATTCTCAACTCATCCGAAGATGAATTTTCCCAACTTCATGGCTAACAAATAAGCATTCTACAGCTCCCATCCTGACTCAGGGCAGAGAACAATAATCCCAAATGATTTAGGGCAGAGTAATATCAAAACAATAGTAACACCAAAAACAATAACAAAATATAATAAAGTACACCTGAGGCAATGCAGTAATTGAGACAATCCATCCAGATGCCCTCCCAAAGCCTAACCCAATATCTGGTGAAAAACCAGGTCTTCAAGATCTTACAAAAGACAGATATACATGGTTGGGGACATCCACATTTTGGAGGAAATAGCACTCCATAGGGCATATGCAGTGACAAGGGCCGCCTGTAAGATGACATTGCATGAGAAATAGGCCCCAAGGGACACCCATCCTGTCAGATTTCCTTCAGATGGACAGAGATAATTGGCTATCGACAATCCCACAAGTATTTATTTCTATCCCACCTTTTACAAATAACTCAAGGCAGCAAACATATCTAACACAGCTTCCTCTTATTTTCCTCCCAATAGCAACCCTGTGAGGTGAGTTGGGCTGAGAGAGAGTGACTGACCCAAGGTCACCCAGCCGGCTTTTATGCTAAAGGCAGGACTAGAACTCACAGCCTCCTTGATTCTAGACTGGTGCCTAACCAAATAAGTAGGCCTTGTGCTATGAAGGACATTGAAGCTAATAACCAGAATCTTCAATTGCACCTGGAAACCCACTAGTATAGTATAGTATTGTGTGTCATATAGTATAGTATCGCACCACACAGTTCAGAGAGAAGTGCTACATGGCTGTACTGAGGTCTGTACATCACTAAACTTACTGCTGCATTCTTGATCAGCTGTAGATTCCGAGTGGTATTCACGGGGAACCCCGTGTACAGCACTTTGTAGTAATCCAGATATGAGATAATCCAGACTTGAGTGACTGGGAGTAGGGATTCCTGATCAAGGAATGGATACAACTGCCACCCAAGATGAATTTGGACAGTAGCCCACAGAGCCATGGCTGCATCTGCTTTTCAAGGAGGAGTCATGAATGTAGAATGACTGGTGTGTAGATATGACTGGTGTAATAGAACTAAGGGTAGAAAATTTCTGGTGCATTTTAAGGCCTGGTAGTTTATAATTTTGGTTAATATCTTAATGAGGATTTTGGATATGTTGCTATACAATAGATTTTCATAACCCTTGGGCTATGATTCCTATCATCTTTATATACAACACATATGGCTAAACTGACTTGGTAATGCAATTGGTTAATCTAAAACATTTGGAAGGCAACATATTAGGAAAACTGTACATTATTATAAACAACTACTGTGTTTCTCAGAAAATAAGACAGGGTCTTATTTTCTTTTGACACCCTCCCCCCCAAAAAACCGGCTAGGCCGTCTTTTCGAGGGATGTCTTATTTTTCTCCCCACGCACCTCGCTTAGCCACCATGCTGCTTTTAGTGGCCGAAAAGACCGAGACGCGAATCATGCATCTCGCCCAGCCACCGTGCCACTTCATTCACGCCCCAAAAGAGTGAGACGAGACCCACGCGTCTCGCCCAGCCACTGTGCTGCTTCATTCATGGCCCAAAAGAGCAAGATGCGACCCACGCATCATCTTGCACGGTGGCTGGGCGAGACGTGTGGTCGTGTCTCGCTCTTTTGGTCCGCGAATGAAGCGGCACGGTGGCAGAGTGAGACACATGGGTCGCGTCTTGCTCTTTTGGGCCGCAAATCATGGCACGGTGGCTGGGCGAGACGCGTGGGTCTGTCGGTCTTTTCAGGCGCAAAAAGATGGACAGGCGAGGCGCGTGATTTGTGTCTCTCGCTCTTTTGGGCCGCGAATAAGGTGGCATGGTGGCATGGGGTGAGTGGGGCAAGTTTTCTGCCCACCCTTCCCCCCCTCTCCCTCCCTCACCTTGTGTTGTCCACACTGCAACCGATATGAGAAAATGATGGGTACCGGCCGCGCATGCATTTAAATAGGGCCAAATTTTAGGGGCAGGGCTTAATTTTAAAGCCTGTGCACAAAACAGTGCTGGGCCTTCCTTTTGGGGTGGGTCATGTTTTAGGAGAAACACGGTAGGAAAAAACACGTAATGTTCTTAAAATGTACTATTTATTTTCCAATTTGATCTTAAATACATATCCCAAAACATGTCTTTATTTTTTTAAAATCTTTAGATTTATCCAAGTGAAATGATACCATAGCTATTTTAAAGGAAATTGAACATATGTATGTCTCAGTGTTAAAGAGAGATCTCCAGGAGTGTCAATTTCACGACAAACTCATTCCCATTAAAACCAATCTTATTGTGAATGTAACTACATTATTTACCCATGAGCACTTCACCCCTACTATATGCATTTGTTAATCAGCTCATACAATCTTGAGGCTCAAACATCAACTTGTTTGCCAGGATGCAGGGGACCAATAAAAAGCAGCAATGAGAACCGAAAACACAAACTCTTTCCTACCCTCTTGTGGTCCTCTTGATTTTTGCAACCTAACCCTAAATTAGACAAAGTGGAGCTGAATTTGCAGTAGCTCTTGACAAATTAAGGGACAAAAACATTTCTGACTATATGCAAGCACCATCCGTGTCTGATCAGGAGGGAATGGTAAGAAACCAACCGGACCAGCTGAGGTAACCTTTCACATGTATCAATCAGAATGAGCCAAAAGGTATTTAGCTCTTTTTCCTAATTCCCCAATCAATGCTTTTATGACAAATTTGTTCAAAAACACTTAAGAATCAGTGATTTATAAATGCAAATATTGAATTGAGAAATAACTTTCAATGAATAAGGCAGGATTTGCTTTCCTTTCTTTGTATATTATGAAATAACTATTGTAGCTGCAAGCTACCTGTTTTTCATCCTGGGTGAAATAATATATGGCTTCTTCCTACAGAGAGGTGAAGGCAAGCAGCTTGAAAGACTGTTTCATCCACATTGCTCCAATAACTCACTAGGACATGGCTTATTGTGAATGAATATTATTGAGATAAATATTTGATAAAAAGTGAAGAGTGGGAGAAGCTAGTAGCAAAAAGTTGGGCTTCTTAAAATGTCTTTTTCAACTCTTCATTAATCTTCAACATATTCTACCTGTGGAATTTCTGCTCATTCATTAATATTAAGTAATTTTTGCTCCAACCTGACCAAAAGCTGCAAGTGGCTTACAAGCTTCTGCTGCTCTCAAAATTAGCCTTTGTTCATAACACTATTATGCGTGGCTTTCAGGTAATTCTTTCCTTCCACACTTGCTCACTGTGTCATTTCTCTGATTCTTTTACATGAAACAGAATTTAGAAAAACTGGATCTAGCTTAGTATTCCTCCTCCTCCTCCTTACTGATACAACATTTTGCTTCTCTCTGTAATTTGCAAGAAATTGCGGTCATTCTCAATCTTTTGAAGGTACTTTTTGTTCATTGCCTTTCCTGTCTGAATCCTTGAGTTTGCCAAGCCCACATCCTCACCTGTGTTTTCTCTTTTCTCTGCCAAAAGGTAGGCAAAATGAGGGTAAATACTGTTGGCTCAACTAAACTCTAACATTCTGGCAGTTTCTGGACGCAGTTTAATTAAATCATGGGCTTCTCGGCCCAATTTTCTGGGTTCACACGATATAATTACAGATTACAGATTAACAGAGTTGGAAGGGACCGTGTAGGTCATCGTCCAACACCCCCC
>JANHFL010008176.1:112226-139543 GCA_032468155.1 Oxyrhabdium leporinum
TTACATATTAACCGAGTTGTAAGGGACCTTGTAGGTCATCGTCCAACACCCCCCCCCCGCCCAAGTAGGAGACGCTACGCCATTTCTGACAAATGGCAGTCCAATCTCTTCTTGAAAGCCTCCAGTGATGAAGCTCCCACAACTTCCGAAGGCAGGCTGTTCCATTGGTTCATTGTTCTCACTGTCAGAAAATTTCTCTTTATTTCCAGATTTAATCTCTCCTTGTTCAGTTTCCATCTATTATTCCTTTGTCTGGACTACAGGTGCTTTGGAAAGCATAATAATACAATAAGCAGACCACAAAGATGCACTATGGATACTCTGTAATGTTATTTCTTGTGAAGAACCATGACCCAAAGGTGCTGAATTATTCCATCTCATCCCATTCTCTCCTGGAAAAACTGTGATGGTTTTTTTAGTACTCTTCTCCACAGAAATCTATCTTAAAATGGAAGACCATTCCCAGGTCAGAGCTAACCTGAAGTCTAAACAGGTGAGGATTTTTGATGTGAGAAACTCCTAAAGAAATCAGAGAAGGAGAAATTTGAACTTGCTTGTTGTGGGTGGAAATAATAATAATCAACACTGAGCAGTTTTGGAGTTGACTACA
This sequence comes from Oxyrhabdium leporinum, assembly GCA_032468155.1. Classification (NCBI taxonomy): domain Eukaryota; kingdom Metazoa; phylum Chordata; class Lepidosauria; order Squamata; family Cyclocoridae; genus Oxyrhabdium; species Oxyrhabdium leporinum. The sequence continues at coordinate 112,837 of JANHFL010008176.1, forward strand.
GTGACAGATCTCACCAATGTGAGTTCTAAGTGTGGAAATATTCAAAGATTTGTGTGTATATTTTTGGGAAACAATATCTGGTAACTCTGCTTCAGAACAATTTTTTACCCAATGTTATTCAGGAGTTTGGTGTTATTTGGCTCTAAGCAAAACAAATTCCGCTTTCCAAAGCTGTATCAAAAGAGAAAGTATATGAGATATATGAGCAAATTTGCTTTCACAATTTGATGCTTGATATTGTTCTCTTTTTAAAAACCTTTTTGTCCTTGAGAAAACTCCCGGATGCTGTTCCCTGGCAGGAGAGCTGAGGTGAGTCATCAACTAGGCTTGTTAGCTGAAACATGCCTTTCCATCACAGCAGCCAGCCTCAGGAAGAATGAAAAGGAAAAGTTTCAGTAATGCTCCAACCGCCCTTGATTAAGGACAAGATGGCTCGATGGAGAATCCTAATTCAAAATACAGGTGTTTTTCATTCTAGGGCAACCAACTTCTTCCCCTGCCAGGACTCTCCAGGTGACAATCCTGCTTAGTTTTCCAATTTAAACTTGTTCTGTCTGTCCTTAAGGAGCATTTGTGAGATCAAAATGTTACCCTGAGCTTCACCAGGAAAAACATAATGGCAATCTACAAAGATGAACTGATACATGAACGACGAACACTTTTACTTATTTGTGGGATAAGAAAATATTTTTATAAAGAAAAGAAACCGGCACATAAAAAAACAAAACAGTGCATCTATCCAGGTCTTAAAGAACAGACATACTGTTTGAGTGAATCTGATTTTATGGGGGTGTTGAGACAGACTGGTCTTTTGAACATTATTAGTATGATGATGCAGCTTGCCCAGCTAGCTTTCCAGAGACCACAGAAGAAAGGAGGAGGGAGAAAGGCCTCCGTCTTTAATGTACCATTCCCTGGTCAGAATCCAGCTAGTAGCCCTCTCTGACCTTATACTGTGAATGTGCTGGGCTACTATAACCATCATCCTAAAATAACATGCCCACTGGCTGAGGATGACAAGAATTGTAACAGAAACAGAGAGTCCTAGGTTGGGTAAAACAGAACTAGAATAATGAAATGCCATACATCTAGAGCAGAGGGGTTGAACTCAAGGCCCACGGGCCGCATCCGGCCCATTGTGTGCTTAGATCTGGCCCACGGGGTCACCCTGGAAACAGCAAAGGACCAGCCCATGGTGCCTCTTGCTGGCAGTGGGTTGCAGGAGGCTGTTGCAGCCGAAAATGGAGCTCGGGAGCTCATTTTCGCTGGCAGAGTGCTGGGGCCACAGGTGCCTCTGACACAAGTGATGTAAAGCTGGTCACGCCCACCCTGGCCCCCCGAATTCAAATACAATCCTGATGCAGCTCTCAATGAAATCGAGTTTGACATCCTTGATCAGTATATAGGACCATATTTTCAGATTAAGGGAATCTGGCTAACAACAATCCATGAAACCTAAAGAAGAGTTAGAGGAAATAACTTCATAAAAATCTTGCCTTTCGTCAGGCAAACAAAAGATTCATCAATGAAGAAGCCTTCACTTGGGAAACAGAACTTTTTGTAACCAATCGTTTGACTTCATGCATACATATTTAAGTGTTTCAGATAAGAGAAATTGCTGCATCAACAGTTACTCCATCAGTGGTTTGCCATTTCCAATTCCTTTCTATTATTTGCTATCTATCCCTCTGAAAGCAAAGAGAAGACTTTCGCATTGCAAAGATCTTTCCTCCTCTGTAATAGGAATGTGGAGGGCTTCAAATCTAAAGCCAAAAATGTGCTAGGGAGCAAGGATGAGCAGGCACACACGGGAAACATTATTTATGACATTCATCACTTCTAATTGTTCTGCAATTTACTACAATTCCATGTTTTACAGCAGGAAGAGAAGCCATGAAAAAGGGATTTGATCTAACCATTCAGGCAGATCAAAGGCTACATTAGGAATTGAATTATAAAACATCTGTACAGCTTCCTTCCTCTTCCCATATCAAACATAGTTAATACAATTAAGCTGATTATGCTTCTTCAAGTTCTTATGGGCATCCTTTTTTTGTTGACGTGTCAGTGTTAAAGACAGCAATTTTTAATTATGTTAGCCTTGTATTAGTCTTTTTTTAATCTACTGCCAGTATGCAAAAGTATAATACCAAGGTTACATTTCAGCCTCTGCCATCTCTGTGTCAAGAAGTGTTTTATGTATTGTTATTAAATCCAGGAAAAGTATAAACTGTGAATACTGGCAAATGTGTAATAATTAAAGTGAGAAAAAATTTCCAAGTGATAATCAATGCAGTTTAAAATAATTGTGTGATTCTGGCTTCTTCTTGTAACATATAATTGTTCCATATATTGCAATTAAAGCCCATCATCATTAAATTACGTCATCATTAACTAATGGTGGAACATCACACTGGAAGTGGGTGTTGAATTAAGAGGCAATCCCCCCTCCCCTTCCTGTTCCCTCCCTCCACATGTTTTAACAATAACTTGATAGGGATTTCTATTTTTACTCTTTTAAAGACATTGATTTGTTAGGTTTTTAATGTTTTAATACTGGAAGCTGCCCAAAATCGTTTGCTACAAGATGGGCAGAAAATAAATTCAATAAATAAATAAATAATATTCAGATGCTACCATACTATCTTGGAGAGCTGGTGGGAAATCTTCAGTTCACAGGTCAGATTTCCTCAGGAACAATTTGCTGGAAGCAATATGTGGCAATGAGCTCACCCAAAGGAGGACTGAGCCATCTAATCAACTTAGCGGGATGCCCAAGGTTTCATTTGATTCCAGATAGCTTTTGAAAGTAGACTGTCACATATTTACCACATATTGCTCTCTTATGACTCAATTATCATTTGATGAGGGGGCAAAGGAGAGTTCAGTGCATCAAAGACCATATCCAATCTCAGATGTTTTTGATTCTCCAGCATGAGAGCTCAATTTATGCAAAATCAGAACAAGATTGTTTAATTCTAACCCTGACACAAGTTGCCACTTTTTTGTGGGATCTGTAGAATACCTTTCAAAACCAAGTTTACCAGGTCAAGGTGGCATTTTATTGTTCATATTTATTTGCTGGTTTTTGTGTGAAAATTAGCAAATAAAAATGAACAATGAAATTATACATAAAATGTAACAATTAAATTATGCAACATACAAAAGAAGCAGCATGTATATTTAAAATCAACACAAAAATGGCTTTAAATGCCACCTCTCCCATTTGTTGTAGCATCAGAAAGTCTCCCAAAGAAGGAGAAGAGTGATCATTTTTTCCGGGCTTACTTTTTTCTAGGCTCCCTGTCTATTCTAGTGCCAATCTCAAAGATTTAGATGTGTGTTGGGCACTCAGGACAGACTAAGATTCTGTTAGCGTACCATCTAGTCTGCTGAATTGACCAGCTAAGAAGGGATCTCACATAGGGTTAAGAAGTCCTAGAAACAGGGTCCCAAGGAATTTCAATATTGCTGTGGGGCTACCCTATTTCATGTCAGCCATGACATGGGCAGGTTACACAATGGATCTACATTTTTTCTGCTGGGAAGGGGAAGGATGATCCGAAGCCGAGAAATTTTAAATATATTCCCTTGTCATTATCAGACCATTTCCTGTCGTGGTTTAGATTTATAACAACTACCGTATTATCCTCTGAGGAGTGTAGGAACTGTTAGCACGGTCTGCCCCCAGAATTCCAACGTATTCCATATGATTTCCTGATGGTGGGCGCTCTTGTTGAAGTTCAGTCACCTTGTGGAATCTGGACAGGCGATATAATTGTTTCTAACTGAATATGACTAAAAGCTCATTATCAAGATGACTTATGGCTGTAAGAAGAAGCAAAGTTTCTTCTTCCTGATTGTGGCTTTTCCCTACTGCTCAGCAAGTGGCTCAAGGCCTTCTGAAATCTTGGCCTGGTGTGCAATCACAGAGAAGCCTCAGCCATTCACTCTGCGGGCTAGGCAGTCAGAGGATAAAACTGATGATATTTGTCGCTGATTTGTGTCAAAACTAGGCACATACCCTGACTACCGGTCTTTGGTGATTTCAAAAAGCACTCCAAAATAAGAGTTCTGGTTTCCTGATCTTCTGAAGCAATTACCACGGATGTCTGCATTGTACGTTTCTTTAAATGGCATGATTGTAAGCATTGTGCTATTTGTGTAATCTCTAAGAAAAAAATAATAAAGTAACACCTACTCAGAAAATTACAGGAAAAGAGAAGAGTTGTAGTGGTTCTGTTTTTATGAAAGGGTAATGGGAGGACATTACAGGAAGCGTTCACTGTTTTATTGAATGCATAGTTTGACTGATCACAAGGTAAATAAATTCTAGTATTTCCTAATGCTCTCAAATATGAAACAAAGCTGTTGGAATTCTTTCCTCTAGCAAATAAACAGAATTGAATATACAAAGAAAATGTGAATGCTATGAGAATTCTAAATTAAGTCTTTTCCATGATATCCTATTTTTCAATGTGTAGAAATGGTTTTGTATGGGTCCATTCCGTTATATGTACCCCATTAAGTACATTAGCGTCACTCCTGTACCGTAGGAAATACTTTAGCCTATTATCAGGTTTGTGTTCAGGAAAGAGTGATGTAACAGATATCATTGGGAATTGTGTGAGTGGATTTCCATTACAATGTATCTTTTTGTGCTCAAGTTGGAATTATCATTGGGCAATAGGAAAACTTATTCTAAGGTCACATTAAGTTCTCTTGCTCCAATTTCTATTTTCTTGGAGTCAGCACCTACTTGAGACTTGTTACTACCACCAGTGACTAATTCATGACTTATATCATGTCAGCTGAGGTCCAATTCCACACTGTGCCTACCAGTTCAATCTCTTTTCATCCTTGATTTTTTTAATTTCAGCTTCCCTCCTCCCCCCGCCCCACAAGTTAGCTACCTCTTCTTGCTTGCTTTCCACAGTCCACTTCCTCAAAAGCTGAATGAAGTGAAACTGTAATGGGGGGAGACAGCAACCAGGAAAGGGGGAATATAATCGAAGTGGCAACCTCATCACCTCCGGCAGCCAATCAGCTGTGCCTCATAGCTATCTCCATAGCAACAAGAATCTCCTTAGCAACTGCCTTAATCTTCAAAGCAAAGGATAGGGTCTGGGAAACCCTCCACGAGAGGACCATGTCTCTTGAATGTAACACATTGCATCCAGAGACTGACAATGCAAAATGTAATCCCAATCTGAATCTAAGTGTGCATGTTCTTCTTTTGCCTTCACTATAGTTAAGCTGTTTCTATTAGGCTGGATCAACTCTGGTGCTCTCCCATGCCTATTACCTGCCCCTTTCATATTTTTCAATGCAGAGCATTGTAAGGGAAGAAGACTAAATGACCTCACTTTTCCCTTCCCTCTCCTCATTTCCATCATTCCCCTTTCTAAGCACAAAGCACCTTGGTAAAGCTCAGTCTAAAGCAGGCAGATGGAGCTGGTATGCACGCACACCCATAAACACAGACACTGTATACTTAGCCATATAAGCTTTGTCTTCAGTTTCGTAAGGAAACTAAAGATTTTGGTTTAAAACTTCCCACTCAACAGAAGCAAATATTTCTAGCTAACTGGCCAGATAGTTGTTCCAAGCTGCCCAGATTAGTCTCCTTTGAATATTTTGACCAAGAGTAGTACAACATTTCCAATTTGTTGTCAATGGCTACCCTGGCCGGGACTTCTGAGACTTGTAGTTTCAAGATAACAGGGAAACTTCTGCTCTTGAGAATGGAGCTATCTAGGTTTACAAACCAGAATATCTTCTTCTGAATGGTCCATTCATAAATAACAACTTGGCTTATGCAAACCATTTAAACTCACAGAACTACTGAAAGAAAACTGAAGCAATCAATGCCAACCTGGCTTCAATCTCGGTAGAAAAACAAGAACAGCAATTTCATTAAAAAGAAACTAAAAGAAAGAACACAGATTAAAAAAATATAGGAAAAGGTCGCAAAATAACTGGGAGAGTCAACTGAAATTAGTAAAGCCATGTAGCATTTGATCCAAAGATCTCCAGAAGTAAGTTTGTGGCAGAGGGACCAAGAGACAATACATATTTTACTGCATAAACATAAATAAAATGAATAAGAAAAACATAATAGTGTTTTTTTTAAGTTTCTTTTTTATGTCAATGAAGTTTGCAGAGATAAAACATTGTTGCAGTGTTTACTCCATTAAGGACCATTGCTCCATAATGGTCTGAGAAAGTAACCCTTGCACTGAGTTAGGAGTAATTATGCAAATCCTGGAATTTAATGGAGAAATCTTACAAATAATAAGCCACATATTATAAAATCCATGGAAATCTTTGTGGGCAAATTGGGATGAAAAGCAAATGTAAAATTCAGGTTGTTTTATTTTTTTTTAAAAAAGAAAAGAGCACAACAAATGGAATCACAGTCCTGCAAACGTCAATGCTGAATGGAAAAACAGTATGTTCAGAAACATTTAGGAAAAAAACAGTCCTAGCAGCCGCTAGAATTTTTAAAGCAACAAATCCCAAATTGACCTGGTCTTTCTCCTTTGGAAAAACTGATTTTTTTACTCAAGAAGCATAAAATTGCTGGATGTATTTTTTGAATTTGTGGATGCCATCAAATAGTCTTGGAAATAGGTTAACAACTCAAAATGATCTCAGAACCCAGAAAGTTAGGCACAAAGCAGCAAAATGAGATTATTTTAGTATGATCACAGATGTTCGCATGCTGGAAAAAGGGGATTTGGCTACAGGGCCACACTTCTGATAACAAAGAGCAAAGTAGGTAAGAAATGGAATGTGAAGCAGTGAGGGCAATATTATTTATTAATTGGAGCAAGTGGTAAAATAGTAGATTGCTATAAGAATCATCCACGTTTTCTCACACACAGGAAGAATGTTTCTTTTGTTTGAGAATTGAATATTCTTGCAACTTTAGCCTGAAGTGATATAGCCTGGGATAAGTGTTATGATCTGTCTCTGCTAAAAGAATGAACTGGGCCAAAATAGAGATTGTCAATGCCATTTTAAATCCCATTAATAAAAACATTATTTTAAGGATTTGGGATGCATTAAAACTGCTATTTTCAAAATGGATAGGTTTTATCTGAAGGCCAACGTACATAATTTGACAAAATACAGCTATTGACAAGCTGGAAAAGATTCAAAGGCAAATCCTACCCTACCCCCTACCCCACATCCACACCATCACCACACTGGAAAAATTAAAATAAAGGGCTATATGAACAAAGAAGCTAGAAACATTTAGGAAAGATTAAAAAAGGAATTGCAAAACTGCAGGTAATTGTTTCTCAATGTCAGTAAAAAAAGATAAGCAATATTGGTTGTGAATTATGAGGCTTATAATTGGGCACACCCAACAAAAAACTGGGAAAAGCTCTATTACAGAAATGAATCGTCAACTGATGCATATTTTCAATTTGATGTTTTACTGCTAATATTATAAACATTTTGCTATCTTTTTAGGGACTCCACTCACACAGGACTATGATAAAAGAATACCTAAACAAGCAGATTTCAACAATGAGCCCCTCTGTGAGAGACATGGGCGGTTAATAAATTTGATATATAAATCTGCAAGAAATCCCTTTTCTATTCACTTATGGAAGTTCCGCTTAAAATGATGACTGGACACTAACTGCCATGTGACTGTCTTTGGAAAATAAACACCTTTCAAAAAAATAGCTTTACTGTTGATAGTAGATTCTTTATTGCATGTGAAGAACAGTTTAAAATACCCAGTATTTTCAATGGGGCAGCTTTTTTATTAGCAATAATGCAACAAGTGCCTCTGACCTTTATAGAGCACATATTATGATACTAGAGAATGAATGAGAATTCATCAATACATCACTATAATAGGAGGTATGGAAAATGAAAGAACCCTGAAACAGAAATGCTTCCTTGAAAGAATATGTGATCAATAAAAATATATATCTTTACTGCTTTATAAAGTGACTATATAGAAAGAGAACCAGTTTGTGTTGTTCTTACGGCACTAAACTAGAAACCAGGAGACTGTCAGTTCCAGTCCAGTCTTAGACACAAAGCTAGCTGGGTGACTTTGGGTCAGTCCCTTTTTCTTAGTCCCAGTAAGGAGACAATAACAAGCCACTTCTGAAATCTTGCCAAAACCCCCCCAAAACAAAACAACAACCTGTAGGGATTACTCCAGGCAGCCATAAGAGTCAACAGGGATGCATGGATGGATGGAAGAAAGGGAGGAAGGAAGGAAGGGCTGCCTTCCAGCAAGTACAATGGATAACTTATACTGTAATCTCTTTCTTTAGACAGAAGTACTATTTATTTTTTTAATGGATACATAACCATATCTTGTGACTCTTGTGGGTTCTTTGCAGCATTATCACCCTATAAGGTAAATGAAATTTGTGACTAATGATTCTACTGGGGTGAAGGCTTGAAAAGAAAGAAATATACCATTTAGTTTTAATAATTACACTTCAATGTATATCAGAGGAATTCTCAAATTTTGTGGAACTGCCAATTCTACTTAGTCTACACCAACCTGCGTAAGTTTAAAAACACCCTAAGTAGCTTGTGACTCTCCAGCCTGCTCCCCAAATGCTGTTGTGTCTAGTCAGCTTCTGCAAATATGCTTCTAGTCCCAACTAGCAGGCAGGGAAAACCAAGAGGGTATTTTTCTCACGGGCACTACCACATCATTGCAGAAAGCCTTCTAGAGAGAAATACATCTGCTTTGTTAATTCAAGAATAGAAAGCAGCATGAATCAGGGCAATCTGAATATTTTCAGGATCAGAAGTGCTAAAACTACATACAGGTCATCCTTGACTTACAACCACAATTGAGCCCAAAATGTATGTTGCTAAGCGATACAGCTGTTAAGTGAATTTTGCTCCATTTTATGACCTTTTTTGCCACAGTTGTTAAGTAAATCACTGCAGTTGTTAATAACATGGTTAAGTGAATCCGGCTTCCCACATTGACTTTGCTCGTCAGAAGGACACAAAAGGTGATCACATGACCCCGGGAAACTGCAACCATCATAAATATGAGTCAGTTGACAAGCATTTGAATTTTGATCACATGACCATGGGGATGCTGCAATGGTCGTAAGTGTGAAAAACTATCAAGTCACTTTTTTCAGGGCTGTTGTGATTTCAAACAGTCACTAAATGAACTGTTGCAAGTCGAGGACTATCTGTATATGCCCAGGTATTATTTGACTCCCCTAGCCAGCTATGCCAAGGATGTGATTTTCAAGTGTTATCTTTCCTCAGAGTTGAGCATCCTATTTTAGGAGATGGAAGTTCTTTCACTTCTCACAAATGCTTAACACAGTATGTGTTGTAGAAGAGTTTTTTAACCAGTTACGATTCCCATAGAGGCACTGATGTGAGTACAAGACAAAGACATACCAGCCTCCATGCATCTGTGGAAGCCAGTGCTCACACCCACAAACCTCTATCACAGCTGTCCCCAGTTTATGCCCTTCATACGGCATGGACTCTAACTCCAGGCAAAGGAAATATTTATGTGGGTTGGGATTGTGTTAGCTGCAGTCCACTAAACTGGAGAGTTGCTAGTTTGAAAAGCTGATTTATTAGAACCTAAAAAAAAACAACCCAGTATCAGCAGAGTCAAAAAGAGAATGGTATAAGAGACAGCCATTATGTGTACAAGGGTGCATGGAGATACGTCTCCTTTACTAGAATAATTGCCAAAGTCAAGGATCCAGAATCAGGAGTAGCCTAATTATGAAGGGCCAAAACTCATCAGGGATAACTTCTGTTCAAAAATTGCAGTGTAACCTTTTTAATTTTGGAAAAGACAATACTTTACCTTCCTCCAAATTATGAGTTTAGTAAATGAAAGACACACAGGCCTCCTGACTTGTGGATCTGGACATATGCCTAAGTGGAAAGTGGAGGACAGTGCAATCTGAGACACAAAGCTTTGCTGGATGCTGCACAAACGAACTGTGCCAACCTTTTCCCTGGAATACCCAACTTAGGAGAAAAGCTCATTGCACTGAGTGCACACAGGGAAAAGGGAGACTAAATCATGATCTAGAGATATCATAGAGGAATGGGACCAAACCTGGAAAGCAGGTTTGATAAAAAGGAATTTGAATACAGAAGTTATTTGTCACTGAGTATTCTCTTTGAACCCTGTGAAAAGAATTTGGAGGGTAAAGTCAAATGGTCCCAGGAAACTATGGGCAAGCTAGATAATAAAAACACCCTGGTCTAGATCTTTTCCCACCCCAAAACCTTTGGGGACAGAAGGAGATTTGAATGATTATGTGAGTAGAGAAATATAGTGCTCACTTTGGGGAAGGTATGAGGAAGCCATCAAGGAAGGCCATGGACAAGAAATTATACAGTCCAGAGATAAAAAAGAAGCATGAAAAGGACACTTAAAAATCTGCCATGATTTTGCTTGGCATGGATGGGCCAGAGTTTCAAGATTCTGTTACTATATCTTATTGTAATAAAGTAGCATTCCTGGAATTTCCACAGCATGTTTCTTGACCTAGCCTACTTTGAAGGGCTGACAATGTGTCATCAGTTCAATGTCAACTCTTAGCAGCCACGCATCTCTGCTATAATCAAATATGCTGAACATCCTTCCCCCCCCCCTTATTCTCAGTATTATGGACTTCTCAAGGAGCTGGGCTTGGCATACTATAATACAATACTCTTTATTCTTTATTGGCTAAGTGAGATCGGACACACAAGGAATTTGTCCCTGGTGCATAAGCTGTATCTGCTGTATACTGTATCCTAAATGTGATAATTTGAACCAAGTCCTCAAGGGAGAATGGACTGATTGATTGGCTATCTGTAGTATCCTCAGAAATCTTCCCCAAAGCTCCAATACTCACTTTATCCTGCTTTTTCAAAGTCCAACTTTAACTTCCATGGAGTGTCATAGGAAAAACTACTCCCTGCCTGCATGATTCTGATTTTCATAGGTATGAACATCTCATGGCATCTGAATGTATTTTTCCAGATGTTCATCCACCATATGGCTAGACAAAAGAGAGAAAATTTTACTGTAAAGAATAACATGGGCTAGTGTACTAGCCTTTTCCTTCAGAGAAGTCACTCAAATGGTATCAATTGTTGCCAAGGGATTTCATTTCATTACCAAAAAATAAGAAACAAAGAAAAAGAAAAGATTTAGTAGACAAGAAAGAGCTGGATTACAAGAAACAAAACACGAGTTTCAAATTACTGTTGAGCCTGAATTATTATTTAACTGTATGGATTGTTGAAGCCCTTATTACTGAGATATTGTATCTTAGCTGAGAAGGAATAGATTGAATCCCTGAACAGTCTTGAAATACAGAGAGTGAACTAGAATCAATTTCTCCCATTCTAAACAACCTGCTAACCTTCCTAATTTTAGGAAGGTAACTGTTGTGCATGTTGTCTTGAGCCACTTGAAAAAAGAATACAAATATGATACCGAAAGAGAGACCTAACAATATCACCTATCATATTTTATACAGTGAGATGTTTATATAGTGGCAAAAATATTCCACTGGCTAAATTCTCCATTATGTCACACAACTCTCAATTCAAAAGTTGAAGGCTGGCTAAGAGAGAACATGCTGAAATTCAGCCAAGGTGCAGGTTAGTAAACTAAAAACTAACCTTGGGGACTAAGGTTGAACTAGAGCTTGAATTTTCTCTGAAACAGTAGATCCTCATTTCTCATTGGATTCACAGGAAGTGGGAGTGATAGAGGCCCTCTGTACTTAAGTCTAGTCCAATTAGCAATACGTATTTGCATCTCAGTTACAACCTCAACCCTTGACTAATATAATATCCAGAAACTGAAGCGAGTACAAACTATGGCAATTAAACTATCCATTGGAATAGAGGACAGGGATCGTATGCTGATAGATCTACACTGTTGTCAATTGCTTACTGGATGCAACTGAAGATGTTGGAATTGATCTTTAAAGTACAAACATCACCTTCTCATTATAATCCACAATTCTTAATATCTGCAGGAGAGTCTTTTGAAGGTATGCCTGTTATCAAAGTCATACCATCTCTCTAGTACACAAGGGATGGCTTTCTCCTGAACTGTTCCCAGGTTCTTCAACACATTCTCTCAAAAGTTGCATTTGGCCCTGCTCTCTCAGTAGTTAGAAAATTTATAAAGATATATCTTTTAAATTCTAAATTTAAAACAACTTGAGTAGCAATTTGGTGCCTTAATTTTAATTTAGCTGAACGCCGTAACTAACAATCCTTCCATATGGCAAGAAAGAGATTTGCTTCAGGTGTTGGACTTCACAATTTGTAACTGGTGTGAGATGCTACAAATGGGCTTGCAGGCAGAATCCAAGGGAAGATTTTTCTGTCAAGTCCTATTGAAAATTCTCTGCAGATTGAACGCAAGAATGCTAGATTGGAAAAGAATAATGTATAGGAGCTTCCCAATGATCTGTAATGATCAATATCTTGATAGCTATTCAGAGGAATAATGCCCTGCGAAGATTAATAATTTTAATAATAATTGCTGGCTGACAATTATGTATGTTGCAATTCCAGCACATGTGAAGGACCTCAGAAGGCAAAAGCCGATTATAAGTTCAAAAGCAAAGGGACCAGTCCTTGCAGAGATGTTGGGTAAAGAGAAAGGAAATGGGCTAATGACTAAAGTGTATGTTGCTATCACAGGCTGCACCTACCCATGAGTCACTGAATGCACTGGATCCTGCTCTGAATCATGCATGTGTCTTTTTCATTAATGTTTTGCAGTTAAAAGGAAAGCCCTTTTGAAACCTTTTATCTCTGCATTGGAATTTGAATGGGGAAAGCAGAAATACCAGAACACCAGAAAACTTCTAAGGTTTTGAGCTCTACTACAGCTGCTACCACCTCCAGGTCTGCTTGATAGCCTGGGAAAATGCCACCATGGTGAGATTTATTCAAGGTCTGACTACTATATAATATATGGTACTTAAAAATATTTTTTTAAAACCTAAGAAATTAAGGGAAAATGAAGTCCTTCAATCAGGGTCCAAGTCACAGAATGAAAAGACAATATATTTATTCACAGTATTTTGGTATCTGACCTGGCACTCAATCTGAGAAAATTAGGGTTATTATGGGATGTTTTGGGGCAAGGGGAGGCCTTGAATCCCTAAGGGTTGGAACCCTGGGAGAGACAGGCTTGGGGGGTGGCAGTCATTGACAAGGTGCCTAAGGAATAATTTTTTTTGATGCCCGGTTGCTCAGCACTGATAACATGAGTGACGGTTTCCCCAAAGCTTTCTTATGCTGTGTCTTCTTCAACTTCTTCCATTTTGAGACAGAATAGAGGAAAATAGGAAAAATAGGAAAACAGGAATATATAAGGCCAGCTCAAAGCCTAAAGTAGAGGACGGCCTTTAAAACCCAGCTTATCCAATTCTATGGACTAGACAAATCTCAACTTCCCGTCTCCAATGGTCAGGTCAGTTCAGGGATTGATTGCAAAGAGTGTTTTTCTGCTATTAACATAGAAAAACAATGTCTGTAAACAGACACCTACCCACAGTTTAAGAAATGGAGCTCAACAAATATTTCTACCCCACCACGCCCAATATTACACACCCACAAATTTCTGGCATATTGCCCTCTCCTGCAGACACACTATTTTAGCTGAGCTCTTTACACAGACAACATAGCACATGAATATGTACAATTCCACTGATAACCCTTAACGTCACACAGCCTGCTGAAGCACACGCACACACGTGCGGGCTCTGGCAGCCATGAACCCATCATCCTAGACAAAAACACCAGTCACTGAGACTGACCTCTACAAGATCACAGTAACGTTTCATTCCTAAAGCGCTCTAGTTTATTCAGGTAAGCATACGGCCCCCAAACCAATATAAACGGTAGCATCCATTCTAAAGTATCAGATCCCATTCTCTTTTTTAAATTCATACGTGGAGCAAATTAATCAAGCCCGGGAAATAGAGGGCAAACTCCTACATTCTTGCTGACCTTTGCAATCCCATCTGACAGTCAACCATGAAAATCTTCACCATTTCAGGCTAGGTAAAGTCTGCATCAATCATAATAAGCAAAACTATCACCAAAGTCATTGATAGCAGCCTCAAGCCGAGTATATTCACAAAGACAACAACAGATCGCAAACGTGTACTATTCGGCTGATCCCACAAGCTCAGGGAAAACAGCACTACAACCCATGTTTCAGAGCTAACCTATGCTTGTCCCAGCAGCACTCAAATTGTATTTGACAGAGGGCATCCTATATGAGGGTCCACCTCTGTTACTTGCAAATCAGGGAGTATTGGAGACAGGGGGCTGCCTGTCTGTTTAACCACAGGACAGGGCTCACGGCAGCAATTCCAGTCTGACATTGTAAGCTGCCAGGAAGGACAGTCTCCTTTCGTCCCCCTGACTGACACAGTACTCCACACACTGTTGCAAGCAGGACCCTGAGCTGATTGTGCCCATGTCTGATCTTGTCAGCATGCATGCTTAGAGAGAGATGCTTGCAGCACTAGACATGCCCCGTGTCCCCTCTGTAACGTTAACTATGCAGCTGATGTAAGGCTCCCTCTTGGCTCCCCTTAATCTATCTCCCCGGAGCCAGTGAAATCAGATCAGATGATGGCTATCCAAAAGCTCATGCACACTCCCCTTCTCAAATGTCTATCTACAGAATCTATCCACAGAAACAAAGCAGACGAAACCCAGATATATCCAGATTACCTGGTCCCACCAGCCGACCAGCCATGGTTTTGCACAGGTCTCACAGAAAAAATCCACTAAGGGCATCTTCTGTTCTTGGCCAGTGAGCAGCAAGGGCTCTCTGGGTTGCCCACCAAGGTGGTGTTCCTCTTCTCTAGATGAGTGGCTGATTAGTGGTGTCCCCTTTCCTTGGGGTTGGCAAGAAAGGCAGGGGTTAATTCCTCAAAGCTGTTCTTTCCACATGCAGGTTTGGGCCTTGCATGGCTCTTGCTGGCCAACCTGCCTTGCACGGGAACTCTCACATCTCTGTTGCGCCTCCTCCGGTCCTCCCCACCAGGGGGCCGTGGCTGAAGAAGATATGCCAGATAGGCCCACACCTGAAAGCCTCACGTCTCTGGTTATGTTGCCGATAAGGAGGCAAATACCCACAGTGCAAAGCTGCTCTGGCTATCAGCAAACACAATCCTCCTCAACTGTCTGGACAATGTGCCTCCCTCTCCTTCTCCTCTGGTCACATCCTCAGAAGAAACAATCCAGTGGCGGTTCAGAAAGACAGAAGCAAAGACGGCAGCAGGCAGTCACCACATAGAAGAACGCTTTCACCCAGGTGGAGCAGGAGGGAGATTCCCAGCCATTTCTGGGTACCACATGGCACGCATCCAGCTAGCAAGACAGACGCTGCATTGCTAAAAGGCACATCCCCATCATCTCTTTGGTGTGCGTTTGAGGGCAGCGGTCACCACGGAGACGGTAACTCCTAGTATGGCCTCAGCTGCAGCTTTGTTCCCCAGCTTGGCATGCATGTGTATGTGTGTGTGTGTGTGTGCTTCTCTCCGTGTGTGTGTGTGTGTGTGTGTGTGTGAATGCACGTTTCTCTCACTGCAGCAATGGGTGGATGGGATAAGATGTCAGGTGGCGATGAGGGAGAGAGGGATACTGGAGAGAAGAAAGGGAGTGGAAATGAGGGAGGGAAGAGGAGGGGCAGGAGAGAGGAGGTGGTTAAAGGCACACAGAAGCAAGAGCTGGCCAAAGAAGGAGGAGGCAAACAAATGAAGGCACAGCAGGGGGAAGCAAGAAGAGGAAGGGGGAGGGTCACTCTGCAAGAATGTAAATTAGACGGATTTTAAAACTCAGGACCTGCAGAGGTCAGAACTGTTGTGGACTCTAGCCTCCTCCCCACAACACCCCACAGACAGTGTCCAAGGTCCCATATTTTCTTGCCCAAGGAGGAAATGGATGGAGACCAGACATAAAGGGCCAGATTCAATGTTCTGGGCAGCTGCCTCTCAGCCAGGCATTCCTTATTGCCAGGACTGGGAATGGAAGCAAGTTGAACAGACGGGAAGACAAGAGTCCATGTCTCTCCCTCCCCAATTCTGCAACCAAAGTGGGGATGGCATGGATTTGAGCAAAAGGCAAGAGTTTATTGCCAGGCATGGATATCTCGGCTTACTGATTTTGACCAAGAGCCACCAGGAGAACCGTTAGCGGTATTATTTCCAGGTCTGACGTGGTAAAACATGGCTCTAACGATCTCAAGTTGGAGCGATGAAGACAAGATCATAGGAAGCAGCTAAGAGTCTCTGTCCAGACTAAAAATGTGAGGAAGTCACAGAAGCGAGAGTTGTAGCCTAATAAATACACACATATTACATTTACCTAAGCACTGCGCTGTCAGCATTTGGCTATATTCTTCCTATATATCTATGCCGTAAATACCAGCTGATCTGACCAGCTACTGATTTGGAATTTGTTTCTCGGAAGTATCCAATGCTAACTTTTTTTTAATCAAGAAGAAACTGCTGCAGCATTCAAAGAGTATTATACACTGCCCTTTCTTTGAAAACAACTGGTGTTACTCAATAAAACAAAGAGTGTAAAGAATTTCACACCAATGAGGCCAATGACTGATCTAGATGGTTACATCTGGTGTGCAGTAGATGCATTTCAATATTCTACATATAAATACTCACTAGCCTATTCACACATGTACCACAATGACCCCTGTAGTCCATCCAAGAACCACATGGCAAAGCTTTTACATTTAAACAATGCTGACAGCAAAGGAACCACCTGCCGTCAACTGCCTTACTGCATCCTGACATCAATTCAATGATTGCAACATGGCAACCTGAACATCAGAGGCCATAAAGGTAGGACATGACACCCTTCAACAGGATATGCTGATCTCTCATTCTGCAGAATCAGATGGCGGAGCACCTCCTTCCGTCTTCCCAATGCCTATCTTATTCGGATTTTGCACAACAAATCTGTGACTTGATTGCATGCTCCCATTGAGCAAAAGTGGGCAAAGGGCACTCCTTACACCAGGAACATCACAAGATAACAAAATCCAGATACCCTGCCTTAAAATTTTATTCAGATTCTTCTTGCATCCCAACCTGCTTCCCCTATTGCTTTGGCTGGCCTAGGCCACCTGTCTCTTTCTCACTTGCTTAATTTGAAGCAATTTCTACTTATTTAACATGCTTATTTTATTTCAACATAAATATGCCAACAGGAATAAAATGCTAGTTCTCTCAAACACAAGCATGAATCCGTGTAGGGAGGCAGGAAGCTAAATTTATTTTATCTTATAGGTTTTTATAAGAGCCATAGTGCTGCTGCAGTGGTTAAAATGCAGTATTGCAGACTAACTTTGCCCACTGTCTGGAGTTTGATCCTGACCGGCTCAAGGTTGACTCAGTCTTCCATCCTTCTGAAGTCGATAAAATGAGGATCCAGATTATTGGGGGCAATATGCTGACTCTGTAAACCACTCAGAGACTGCTGTAAACCACTGTGCAGTGGTATATAAGTCTGAGTGCTATTGATATTGCTATTTTTATCTCCTTTATCTCCTTACTTACAGTCACTGCAAATTTACAAAAAAGATACTAGAAATAATGTTCTGACTGGAGACCCATGTATTAATAATCTGGGTGATAACTGAAAAGCAAACCTTTTGTTTGCACTGTCTTTTTGGTATCTTTTTGATATTGGGTATTGGTCATCAATTAGGGAGGCAATGTTGGAAACAGGAATAGTGTTTTGGGAAGATTTAAAAAAAACAACTGCATGAAAGCTGTGTAGAAGCTTTCCAAAGATTCATGAGCCTTATTTAGAAAATATTCCTAACATGAGATCCTTTAGGTGTATTGGGAACTACAAATCCCCAGATTCCCCAAAAAAATCATGAACAGGAATTCTGGAGTTTCAATCTCAATATACTGGGAAAGATCCAAGTTGGAAAAAGAGGAAGCAGATATGTTTAAAAATAATGCCCCAGCAAAGAAAACATTTAATGGCAGATGTAGAGGATATAGAGACAACCTCAAAGAAACTATGTGGCAATCATTACAAAAATATCAGCTTAGCTCGGAAAGACAGGAGCAGGTGAAAAAGAAACACAAGAATGGCCTGTCTTGATTCTGTTTAGTATAAGAGGAAGGAAAAGATGAACTTTGTCAGATTTTTAAGAGTATATTATTATAGCCTGATATAATAGTGTTCTACTATTTCTTGTGGTATCTGTTTCCTGACCTATTCTACCCTGAAGGGCTGGCAGCAGAGTCGGGTATTGAGCGCCAAGTTATATTAATTTATCATTTGTAGAGAAAAGCTAATATCCTACCATGTTAGTTATGTCTGTCTGTGACTTGCTGGCAGGCATCCTTGTTGCCTGGATGAAGTGCCAATACAGTAAGAGTTCACATAGATCTGTTTAAACTAGGCTAGTAACAAGTTTAAAGACTTAAAGGCAGCAAACACATTCTGGGGAAACTTATTTAACTTCAAGATTCAACTAAATCCAAAATAAACATGGTCTTCTAATTCTTTTTTTTTCCTAGAAGAAAAACAAATTGCTTCAGAGTAAGTGACATCATACTCTACGTCAGGTTTGTACATTAGGACTATGAATCTTCTCCAGGTAAAGTGTGCTATCCTTGGACTTTGAACAATTTACTAATGACCAAAAACAGAATGCTGACAGGACAAAAGGTAACTTTACTTAATTCACTTTCATTAAAATAAAAATGAATGTGTGCAATATCATTAAAAATTTACAATTCTGTGGCCACTGTTCATCCACTTTAAACCATCTTACAAGTCCTCAGAGAGCCATCTAGAGAGATTTTCTTGAAAAATAGTGGTAATTTCCAGCAGATGAACCAACAATGACTGTTAACTTCACTTAAGAGTATGATTGTGTATCCATAAATTCCATTTTCAGATGATAAAGAACAAATCACTATACTTCTGTAACTCCTGATTTCAAGACTATTGGATCCTATAAATGCTTTTGGAAACAACAGTGAAGGGTCGAAAGCACTCACTTTCAGACAAATATCTTTGGTACTTCCCTGTCTTCCTGATGTTCAGGCTGTGAGCATGTCACAGCTTACATAGCTAAAATAAATCATCCAAACACAACATCAACAAGTTTAAGGAAATTTTGAGTGTGTAAGCAAATGTTTGGAATGGAAACCTGAAAAAAAGGACCCTCCAAGATGTGACTACATAAACTTAGCTGCCATGGATGCTGACTGATTACTGGAGAACAGAGCATAACAAAAAGTCAAAGGGGCTGAAATATTTCAAAGGACGATATGGGTCAGCAGGCATTCCACGTTGCAATATTTTGGCCTTGTAACATAGATACAATGCATGCTATATAATATATGCTGTAATATATAGAATAAAACTATCATAGAGAAGACAAATATAGGCTGTATACATTTCAACGTTGACAGATGTTTCGGTGGAACTAATAACAGGCAAAATATAGACATCATCCTGGATACTGTGGTGCATCTGCTGCAATTGCTGAACACTCTTCCTTACCTTGTTAGATGCCATCTCACTGACAGAGCGATAGGTCTGAATGGTCTCTAATTGGTCAAGACACCAGTCTAGCTCTTCCAAGGTCTCTCTGGCTAGTTGTTGGTAAGTCTCTTCTGCAGAAGAAGTGGGAAAAGAAATCGAAGTTTAGGTTCAAGTGATCTGTCAAGCATTTCCAAAAGAACTGAATGTGCCCTTCTATAATCTTCTACTCAAGTCTCCTTGCTAAAAGCATGTGAAGATCAGATTCACTGAGATGATGCAAGCTAAACTAGACAATCATACCCAGAAGATCATCTTTAGAATGGAAGGAAGGAAGACAATGGTCTCAAAGCCATCCAGCAACCCAACCAATTATCTAAGGTAACTCACTAGGGCCCAATATGTTTTCTATTTTTGCAACTTTCTTTAGGTTGCAACAAACACACAGGGAAAAGTGACAATTGAAATACATGTCAGGATACAAATACTGCCCTCAGTCTCAGGTGGTGCATGTCTAATTCAAGAACAATACATCTGGAAGTAGGATTGAACTTCTGCACTCAGACTTTAGGACTGGCCCAAAACAATTTGCTTCCTGAGACAGAGCAGCAAATGGCACAGCTTACTCTGTTTAATCAAGATGCGAGTTACTCTGGCACTTCCGTTATAGGATTCTACAAGCACCTCTTCCTAGCCATAAACTAGAGTCATTGCATGAGTATCAGCTAACTTAAGACAGCTACATCTTTAATAGTAAAACCAATCCTGCAAGGCTGATATGCTTTCCCATAGTGTCTTCCTTATTTACTAAAATGTACAAAACTGGTTAAGATTTAGTTGCGAGAATGATTATCAGTCTGTTTAAAACTATTACTTGCGCTTTGCCAACTTTTTAAAGCAACATTTTCTTATCCCAGCTCCAACAGGGAGTCTAACAAAGCTGTGTTTCAATCAGGCAATGCTTGATTCTGGGGATAGGTTTGCTACATTCTGGTACCTCCTTATAGCAGGTGAAATGTGCTTACGGGAGAAATATGCTAAAATCTACATATATGACATGTTTCATTAGCAGCGAGAAGAGGAGGATCCCAGGAAATTGGGAAACAGAACTGAATTATGTTGTACCTTGGTAGACAATAACTGAGAGGTGTGACATAGTTTGACAACTTTCCCCTTATTTGCCTCTATAGCTATCCCTTCCAATTCACATGGCTCACTTACTGTAGGTAGAGTGGATTGCTCTGGGACAGATAATTTTTTATATTATCGGGAGTGGGGGGAAGGAGGAGGAGATGACGATTCTGGCCTCTTATATCTCTAGACCACTGAACATCCACACAGAAGCTCCCTACAGTTTTAATTGCCAACTACAAGTATTCTCTATGGCCTATTCAATAATCCTGATGAAAGCTTCCATTTACATACAAATTAAAAACAAAATGAATCTCAGCAGCACATTAGTTGCCACAATCAATAAATTGGCATATTCTAGCACAGCACAGTATTATCAACCCATCAATTTCTGCATCCATTCAAAGTAGCTCCTTTCAACTACCATACAGGCATCCAACATGGTCAGAGCTCAGATCACAACTTATTTGCATCTATTAGCAATTCATATGCTTGCACATAGATATAAACAGATATATCTATAATCTTGCCACAATTCCAGCAGCTGGGGAATTAACTGAAGGTTTCTTAACATGGCATATATTATATGCTGTATATCGCTACTTGCTGCATTTACATCTGTATTTTTTCTGAAGGACCAAGAAGTTGTCCCTCTAAATCTGCATTTTCTGTATCCTAAACATTTGTAGTCAATGTTATCTCCTGGCATTAACACCAGGCAGCTGGTGCTGCAGGTTTTCTGAAGTTGACTTTTTTTCAATTCACCATTCACATTATCATTCACCAGACCGGGGCTGCGCAAGCTGTGGCTCTACTAATGTTTAATTTCACCTCTCATCATTCCAATCAGCATGGACTATGACCAGCAAGGATTGGAATTGTAATCCTATCTCATCTAGAGGGGTTCTCCCCACAAACCCCCAACTTTTGAAGTAAGACTTTCCCACAGCAGATCTTCAAAAGTGCCACTGATTATAGGATTCTATAGTTGTAGGATTTTGGTCAATTTTTGGATGTGGGTCACTCCTCAAATGTCATAACTAGATAATACTACTTTACTGGGAAGGTTCCCTTTCATTTAAACCCTTTCATTTAAACAACAGAGAAGTCCAAAGGACAGATTCCTCCTGAGGCAAGAACTTGAAGAGCTATCAAAGTGTTTCAATCTTCCTCAAAGAAAAGATAAATTTGGTTGATTTTTCCTATTCTGACACATCTCCAGAAGAAAACTGAATGTCACATTTAAAAATGAATGCTATCTAAAGTGTAAAACTGGAGGGCTGAATGCATACTTTTTCTATAAGCATGCTGTACTTAAGAGTGTGTGCTTGGCCTAGCCCAGAAGACATTCTGAAGAGTTCCCTAATTAATATGGACACAGCCTATCTGTAGACACCCTCCTAACACAAGCGTCAATGAACTGAACACAAGCTTGGTGTTCCTGTGAAGAACCTGTGTCCTTTACCACCACTTTTGCACAACCCTTGCTTACAGCCCTCAGGTTCTTATTTTCTCCAAACCTGATGTCAGAGCGAGCTATCTTAACTTGCCTCAAAGTAAGATCCACATTGGTACCCAATGCATTCAATCGTGTTTGCTTTTCCCCAGAGGAAGATGATGTAGACCCATCCAAATCAATAATCTTTCACAGAGAGTGGAATTTTCTGGGACACTTTCAATACATTTCAATAGGTGCACTTTGTACTTTTAAGATTTTTCATGCTGAGATCCAATGCCAGTCTGCAAGATTGGTTGTGTGTATTCTCTTGTCTGAATCAGAACTTCTTGGTCATAGAAAACAAAATGGCATTACCTGAGAGGGTGGCTTTGCAAACAGCTGGCTGACTGCCCAAGGGAGATCTCCTAAGGGAGCAAAAAAATTTTGCTACACAAAATATAAAAGGAGTTAAGCATCTTTTGCCCCCCCTATTCAACAAGATAACACTTTAATATGCTTACAGGTAACAACTGCTTTCTTGATTATCTATTATTTATTTTTATCTGTTAAATTTATTAGCCACCCATCTCCCCATCGGGCTATTCTGGGCAGTACATTATATACCACAGCACCAAGTTTGTGTTCTAGAAATTATTGCTATAAGGTGGAAATATAGGAGTTTTTAAACATGGAACTGGGGCAACCACTTCTCTTATGAACCTTTGAGAAATTAAGGTTCTTCCCTTGTTTCTCTTACCTCTAAGGAACAGCAACTGTATTCAAGTTTTAAATATAGGGAGTTTCAAGCTACACATTTGACATAGAATGTAGAGTCAAGAAGAAATGGAGCCCATCAGATATTGTTGAATTCTAACTCATAAAACCCCCAATAATGGCCATACTGGTTGAGGCTGATGGTTGTTACAGGCCAACAATGTCTGGAGACCTGGAGTTTCTCCTTGGACTGGCCCCTTCTAATGTAATAGTATTGTGAATGTTCAAATGGAGTTGCATTCCATTCTTGTAGTGTTCTAAAGTTCTGAATTCTGTCTCTGGCATTGATTAGTCAGTGACAGGAGTCTGACAAATGAGAGTGAACTGAAAAGCAAGGAACGAATGAATGCCATCATACTCAATATTACATGAATTTTTTTCCCCTATTTCATAAATATGTTGGCATCTGTGGTCTAGCTAGCAAAGGTTACAAATTATGCTGATTTCACAAAAAAAGGTCTAATAAAGTATTATTATTTTTCATGAATAACTAAGTGGACGGAAACTTCTGGTCCACTAGCAGATGTTGTTGGAGTGCAAATCCAACTATCCTTGAACACCATCCATTCTGTCTCAGAATAACAAAGACTCCAAAGCTTTCTGGAGTCCATATGTTTCCCGTGTTTAAAAGAATACATGTGAAATAATTTTTTGAATACTTGACTGTTAAAGCATTAAAGTAAAGATGTCCAGCAATGGCAGGAAGTCACTTTAGCACTATAGTGGATATGGTGTGAAGCAACATCTGTCCCTTTCCAATAAGGTCACATACGAATATTAAACAAAAAAGCCTTGTTGGCATTATCCAAGGATCTAGATAGTCCAATAATATTTTTCCAGTCCTATATTGGAGCTGCTTAGAGAAAACTGACAAGCAACAGCCAGTTCTCACTGGCTTTTTGCCCCCCAGGAAACTGGTATTCAGAGGAACACAATCCTTGTACCTGAGGAGTCTATTTAGCTACTGCAGTGAAAGACTCATACAATGCATACAATCTCCCATTCTAGTAGCTCTTTATCAATATCAGCTATGTGGACTATGAAAACTTAGTATTTATCGGCTCAAATTGAATGCAGCAGATTCTGGGGAATCTGGAGGAGTCTGAAATTTTGCGCATGTGTGTCTACTAGCTCCTCAATGAATGAAGGCATGAAGACCTGGCATCTATGCCTTGGCTTCATAAAAGATCAAGGAGTCACCAATAGTTTAATTCCCCAGCTTTGATGAAGACTTACTTATTGGATGTTGGCGTAGGAACATTCGCCAGGATGGAGAAATTATTACGTACGCTCCTCAAGCTTGCCAAGACCTGTAGAAAGTACATATGGAACAAGAATGTTAGAGCTAAAGCTTGCAACAGAATAATCACAATTAAAAAGTAACAAATTGAAGGCGTCTTCCTCCACTTAAAGAATTAGGGCTGTTAAGGGAAGAGGGAGACTTGAGCCAAGAAAGTTCTTTCCAGGCCCAAGTGGAAATGTGTATATTGTTGCTAATATGACACCAAAAGAATTAACTTCCTTTTCCATTGTTCCAACAGAGAAAAGCTCTAGATTTCTCTAAATGATCAGAGGCTCAGTATATTTTTCATCAATAGAAACAAGGAAAAAAGAAAACTTGGCCATGCTGATTGGTGCCTGATAGAAATACAAAGGATGCTGTCAACCTAATCGCCTGCAACTCTTTTCATCTACACATATACTGCTACTGAGAAGTTTGTTTTAAGGAATGTGGTTAGCCTCTAATAAAAGTGGCTTATTCAGTCAAAGTCCAAGATGAAATGAAAGATCTACTGTATCGTAGTAAGCTTTATGAACAATTCTGAAATTAAGAAAAATAATCAATCAAAACCTACCTGTAGTGTACAAGAGTTTGCAAACTACAAATTAAGGCTGCTTCAAAATTTGATTAATGACTGATTCCTTCTAGGAAGGAAGGAAGATTCTTTTGAAGAGAAGGAGAGAGAGCTGGCATATAAAAAAGAACATATTCTTGGCCATTGACTCCTGCCTACTTGGTTGCTAAACATCACATCTGAAGAAAACTCTAGAGAACTTAAAAGTAGTTTGTGGGATTTTTAGTAGGATCCTCCCATGTCTGACTAGCAGATTTTTCTCAGGGGCTTGAGCCATACCTGGGCAAATGGTGTCACTATTAAGTCTTCAGCATGCCTGTAAAGGAGAAAAATGACAGATCTGTATTACTTTGGAGGGAGGGAGCAGAACCTGAAATTTAAAGTGTTAAATGAGGGCAGAGGAAACCCAGGTCTTCACTTAACCAGACAATTATTTTATGACAAAATTGTTTTGAAAACAAAATGGGAAGGGGGGAGGGGAAAGTATAAGCACACTGCCATCAACTTCTATAGGAAAAAAATAGGATAGACATGGTAAGAAATAAAGAAATAATAATAAACCCACAGCCTCCCATAATCTGTGCTACACACATTTCCTGGCAGGAGACTTGAATAATGCTCAGAGAAAATACTGTAGGCCAGGGGTGTCAAACTCGTGTAGTCACGGCGTTGTCATGTGACATATCGGGACTTTTCCCCTGTTTGCTAAACTGGGTGGGGGTGGGGCCAGCACATGATGCATCTGGCCCGCGGACCATGAGCTTGACACCCCTGCTGTAGGCCATTTTTCTTAAGTAGACAAATTCACTTTTGAGCCTTGAAACCATTTACTTTTAAGAAAAGCCAACCAAAATAGTCTTTAAGGCAATCCCAGCCTACATACCACTACTAACTTAACATTTTTTCCCCTGAAGTGCATTATTTAAATCTTGGTTGCTGTGTTCCTTTAAACTATCTATATTTTGCACAACACAGTGGAAAATATTATTTGATAGTAGAGTCTAGAGGAATCACATCAAGGATCTTGGAATAGTCTGTTCCACAGGGAAGCACCTTGTAGAAACTTGCTTCAGAGCTAACCAACTCTTCTCAACTCTTTCATTTAACATCTAATAGATAAGGGGATGGAGTCACCTCCGTTTGTCCAATATTTGGCCGTACCTTCTGCTGTCCCAAAAGCAATTTCTCAGGCAGTATAAGGAATGGCTCCACCCTACCCAAACCAGAATTTGCCTTCTAGAAATAGGTCCCTTCCTACCCACTGCATCTAGATGATTGTTTCTGAGCCTCAGCAATATTAAGATGTACAATGTATATATTATACAATGTATAATTCCTAGAACTTCCTCAGCTAGCACCCTAGATGGAGAAATTCTGGGAATTGCGGTCCGTATATCTTAAAGTTGCTGAGATTGAGAAACACTGATCCAGAGAAAGGGTGGTTAAGTTTATTATGGAAACATCCCATACTACTTTTACCATACCATGAGCTTAAATGTTGCAGGGGACGTAGCAGCAATGTAAATTTACATGAGGTTAATAAAATATCTCTCTTCTTTAGCGTTTGGATAGTGTGTGTGGGCATTATGCAAAACAAACAGTATTGTTAAATCAAGTGGTGGTATAACACAGATATTTTTCATGGTATTTTTGTAAAACACATAGAATGAGCTGTGAGGAGCCTAGAGTCAAATGGAATTGGGGAACAATAAACAAACAAACAAACAAGTAAAAAAAGGAAAGGAAAAGGAAAAGGAAGAGACCATTTTTTTCCTTTTTGCTTCCAAATTCCAGCATCCCAATCTAAGGGATGTAGAAGATCCCTGGCAGAAGGGGCTAAGAAAACTCGTGCAAAAAGTGAGCCTCTCTCCCCTTCTCAGTTGTGCTGCAGGTAACAGCCTTTTTACTTTATGTAGCAGAATTTGGTGAACTTTGTGATTGCAAAAAAAAATTAGAC
>JANHFL010008176.1:145282-162904 GCA_032468155.1 Oxyrhabdium leporinum
ACAGACAGACAGACAGACAGACAGACAGACAGACAGACAGACAGACAGACAGACAGACAGACAGACAGACACACACAGACGGATGGATAATCTTGGATGGATGTCATCAGACCCGAGTGTTTTAATACTATACTATGCAGTCCCTCAAAATGTTTAGTTTTTCTCTTGTTACTTTTAATTTTTGTGATTTCTTCCCTCCATGTGAAAGTCATTACAGGCTGTCCTACTTGAATTCTTTGTGTTAGGACAGACTTTCCATTTCCTGAAGGAAGTCTTCTTAACTTTTACAGCTTCCTGGATACTACTAGAAAGCAGTGCTGGCCTCTTTCTGAACTTGGCTGACTCTTACATTCCGATTGAGCTACAATTATTGTATTTTTAAATAACCACAAGGGAATACAAAAACATTTCTTGACTTTTCTCATTTGCATGTATGCTAAATATAATAACAAAATACTTGCTGTTTTCCAGTCTGTTCTACAACAATTCCATCTTCCACCCGGTCACTGTTACTATTTATGATTAAATCTACAGTTCTTCCTCTCGTCAGCTCTAAGGCACAGCTTCATATATGTCATTCAGAAATGAAGTATCTTTGTTGTAGTCTAAGCATGAATGTAGCCAGTCTATCTTAGATCAGGGTGTCAAACTCGATTTCACTGAGGGCTGCGTCAGGGTTGTGTTTGATCTGGGGAGGGCTGGGAGGGGCGTGACTGGGGTGGGTGTGGTCAGCTCAACACTTGTGTTATGGGCGCCTGTGGTGTCCCGAGCTCTCTGCCACCGAAAATGGGCTCCTCAGCTCTGTTTCTGGCTACGATGGCCTCCCGCAACCCTCTGCCAGCGAAAATAGAGCTCGGGAGGGCCATGTACAGCCCTCGCAAGCTCAGTTTTCGCTGGCAGAGGCACCGCAGGCTGATCTTTCCAGGGTCTAAGACCTAAGTACCCCATGGGCCGGATCTGACCCACGGGCCTTGAGTTTGACACCCCTGATCTAAGGGTATCCGAAGTTCTCCATTTTGGTAAGAAGTCAAAGCAATTGCTGACCATCCTAGCAAAATAATGTTTTTCAAGGCACAAAGAGTCAGAAGGTATTGAGTGACTAAACTATTAATTTTACAACAATCTCTTCTTTGTATACTGCCCTGATATATTTCACCATTGCAGGATGACCCTTGGCATTTTGATCAGGTGGTGGTAGCATGTCCTTAGGTCTAATATGTATTTATGACCTGAAATTGTGATTCAGAGAGATGCTTGGTCTTCCAATATTCTTTAGCATGTTAAGCTTTTTATTTTCCTTGACAGATTCTCACCTCCTCCAGGATGCCCTTCTTTGTACTTTCTGTAAAATTTATAATCAGCAAATACCCCAAATATCAACAGAATCTGTTCTACCGGGTTTCTATTATAACTACCATATCTAACATATTTGCATTCTCTTTACAGCCAAACATTCTTAATTCCCCATCTTCGGTGAGAGATGTGTAATAGCAGCACAGAAATACCTATAAAATACCTACGTTATTTTTCAATGTTGGTGTGAATCTTTTTGGGGGCCATTTTTGTCTCCTTTTATCTCCTGACTGCTATGACCATTCATACTTTCCACATTGGTCCTGTCCTTACAATATTTTCATTCCAAACTCGATGTTGTCAGGAGTCAGCTTAAATTTTGCTTTTCCACCTTTTTAAAGTTATGAGACATCATTTTGGTTCCAGGGAGCCTAGTCTCTCTAATATAGGTTTGGCTTATCTCTCCTCCCACTCCCACCCTAATTCTCCAGTGTCTTCTAAACCTCTCTGCCTGGTACTACAGGCATTGAGAATAGATGATAGCTTTATGCATCAATGCAAAATGGCAAAGCAAAAAGCGGTGAGAAAAGGAAACCATGTGCTGGAAATATATCTGCATGTTGTGTGTGCATGGTTATTAGTGTAAGAACCATACAGCCCTGGTTTTAACAATTCAGTGTAAATAGCTTCCTTCTCTGGTATATCTTATATGCACTATTCTAGCACAATCCGCATCACCATGAATTTAAATCAGTACAGCTGAAAACATGCCCCCTCCCGTGCCCCATCACATTATCAAACCAGGTTGGATCAGCACACGAGTTTTTCCAGCTGAGTCCTTTGGTGTTTGAGAGTAGACTAGTTGTCAACAGCAGAAAAAGCCTTAGGAAGCCTCTCATTCTGTTACAGTAGAGGAAGCTCAAAAGGGAGCACTGTTGGCGTCTTCCGGTCAACAGCTAGAGACGAGAACATTACAACTGCCATATGAGGCAAAGCTAGAAAAAGTGGTACCTTGAAGCAGCAGCAAGTTTAAATACCTATTCTTTCTTACTAGTTTATCTCAATATGAATTTTTAGCGTGAGAGAGAAAGAGAGATTTAAAACCAAACTAGGAAGGACACTGCCAAAGGTTCATAGTTTTTGCAAGCCTTTTGCACAACTTGCTTGGAAAATGAACAAATTACCCTCGGACCAAATAGTTTTACAATTCATTTTTAGATTGCATCAGGCATTCTTTTACTGAATTTCAAAATATGGTAAAGGGACCCAGTGTACTTGAGCCCCTTGAACAAAGCCCTAGATTTCATCTTCAGAGTATCAGCCGTGACTCACTTGCTGAATGCAATTCCTGGATTTTATATTATTTTATTTTGCAGTAAACCTTACATCAGACCAAATACCAGCTTAATTTCCTTCTCAAGCTGTTTGCGTCAATAATATAGAGCGTCTTAAGCATTGTTTTTATACATCCAATTCATCTTGGCTGTACCTCTGCATATATCCTGGCACTTGATCTGGCATGTATGTGTGGGAGTGTGTGTGTGGCCGTGCGCACACACGGAGCTGTTTTTGTAGTCAATTTAGCCGCAACTCCTTCTGAAGGATCACTGGGCACAGATGTTGAGAGAGCTGCTGACGACATTCTACTCCAGGGCAACAGATAAGATTAAGGATATCAAGGGAGGGGCAAGGAAAGTAATGGTGGCCTTATCAGCGTCAGGACAGAGGAGTAATAAGAATAAGAATTTACACGACAAAAGCCAGCCCTGCCCACAATTTGGGATATGGAATATTTTTTCTCCCAGGGACTGAGGACTTCTCAGTTTTCCACACCTTCAAGTGTGTCAATCACTTAGAGGAAAAAATTGAGGACTTTCTTCCTGCCTTTCTTTTGTTTCTTAATTCTCTTGTGACTTTATTCCTTTGGAGCAGAAAAATATACAGATTATAGGTGTCTTATTTTTAACAGGATATTTCTGCTAAAACAGTTCTCATAATTATATAATGTCATTCATAGGTGTAGAACCTATCCTCAGTTTATTTGTTGAAAATATTTGTTAAGTTATTTTTGAAGTGATATCCCCTCAATGCAACTTCTAACCACATCAATACACAAACTAAACAATTTTACTACAGAACACCATAAATACACAAAGAACAAGTATCAATCAAATACAAAATAACTTACAAACAGCAACTGTTTTAATTATAAGCATCATCCAGTCATGAAAAAGAAATGTAATATCACCAAATGCAACAGTGAATATACAAACCCCTAGAAATATTTCACTTTAAACTAGCAGGATGCAAATTCTGTTGGCCTGGGGACAGAGCCTAGAAAGTGGGGGGTTGGATGGGGGAACTGTGTTCAGAGGTAAAATAGATGCTTTAAACCTCTGTAGTTTGGCCAAAACTTCTAGCTCTGTCCCAGCCCTCAGGCCTGGAGAACTTTTCACATTCCTAAGGGAAGGCATATATAAAATAGTAGCGATTTAGTGACTCATAAAAGATCTGCTATAATAAATATTTATTCTTTCAATTGGACCGGAATTATAGCCATTTCTCATGATCATAAGACCAGTGGCTTTCATAGCTTAGAGGCAGGATCTCTGAAGCTCATAGACAGAGATGTGAGTGTTCCTTCAAATGACTTCTCTCCACATTATTAAATGCTCCAAAGATGAAGCAAAGATGAAGGAAAAGGTGCAAATACTTTGGAGCGGGTAAGGCCCACTAAATACTGGTGGTGCTACTTTTGAATATATACGTACGGGCATGATTAGTATGTTGCACAATGATACATACTTAGCCAAGACTAAAACTTACTGAACTCAATATTACTACATCTAAGTAAACCTTCCCAGGATTAGAAACCATATCTTATGGATATTGGTTTCAGAATAACCATCTTGCCTCTATGAGGCAGGCCTGCCCATCCATGCTGGCAGAGGAAGTGTGCTGTAGATCCCACCAGTCGAGGAATCTTGGCTGATAGTGTCCAGGAAAACAGCCTTCTCTGCTGTGGCCATGGTGCTTTGTAACATCTTGCCCCTGAGGTCAGATTGGCTCCCATGGAATTTCTACCACCAATTGTTACTAGATAAAGAGAGATACGAGGTCACTTCTGTTCTGTCTTACAGCTATGTTTTACTAAGAGTTTCAAGACTAGATAATTGGTATGAGACTCTTGTCTAGAGAGCTTCATCATCCAAGTTCCCTCTGTGTGTCTAGATGACAGAGGCAAATCATACATTTCAATAATGGAAGGTTCAAGTTACTGGCATAATCCGCTTCTGGAATCAGCAGAGGACACAAGACATTTACATAAAAAAATAACAAAGAATTTGGCAGGCAGAAAAGGGCCTTTAGGGATGTGAAAATAAGGGTGGTGCTTTAGGGAAAGTATCTTAGGGTGGAGAATTAGGGCAGGTAATATTAAAAGCAGTGGAGGTGCTGGATTCTTTTACTATATCGAACAGGGTGAATTTTTATTTATTAAAAAAATTTAAATTGCCCAAAAGCTGAAACTGGATCAGTTTGTATTTTGCCTTAATATTCCATTAGCTTCTCTTCAATACATTTGTTTACAGCACTTTGCTCTCCTCTGCTTTTCCAATATTGCTGATAACAAACAACAAAAGGTAATCAAAGAATACATGAACTGTAAACCACGTTATATAAGTATTAAGTGAGGTTGTATTCATTTGCTTGCTGACTTGTCATTCCAGGATGGAAGCAAGTGTGACAGATAAGAGATAAAGAGAGCAGTATACTACGTGCCCAGTTTAAAACCTTTTTCAGACAATGGTGCTTAGATTGTAGCCTAAATCTAGAATCCCATAAACAGATGAAAACAGTTTCTTCCAAATAAATATTTTAGGACTGAGAAAGAAAATCCCTTATTGCATTCAGTTTTGATGTTACTGAACTATAAGTCCCAGTAGATCAAACTGGCAAATCAAATGGGGAAGGCTGATAATTACGATTCACAGCAGTGTCTGGCAAGCACTGTGCTCTATGGGCAGCATATAAGGTAGTTTTCATACAGGTAGTCCTTGACTTATGACCACAATTGGGACCAGAATTTCTGTTGCTAAGCAAGGCGGTTGTTAAGTGAGTCATGCCCAATTTTATGACCTTTTTTGCCGCAGTTAAGCAACTCAAAGCAGTTGTTAAATTAATCCTGTTTCCCCCATTGACTTTGCTGGTCGAAAGCCAGCTGGGAAATGTCACAAATGGTGATCACATCATTCTGGGATGTTGCAACGATTGTAAATATATGGCTAGCTCTTAAGCCCCTGAATTTTGATCACATGTCCATGGAGATGCTGTGATGGTCATAAATGTGAGGACCAGTCACTTTTTTCATTGATGTTGTAACTGTTGTAATTGGCTAAACCAATGGTTGTAGGTCAAGAACTATTTGTATATTAATGCGAGTCTCCCCCCCATAGTCCATAGCTCAATATGACTTGGGATATTTAAAAAATCCAATGTTTCTTTATAAGAAAATCCAACAAAGCAAGAACAAGGAGTCCCTCTTTGAGGGAGATTGGAAAGAAAGAAAGAAAGACAGAAAAGCATCTAATATTTACAAAGCTAAAACATACAAAGAATGATTGCAGGAATTGGGTATGTCTAGTCTGGTGAAAAGAAGGACCAGGAGTGACAAGACAGCAGTTTTCCAATACTTGAAGGGCTGCCACAAGAAAGAGGGGGCCAATTTATTTACCAAAGCACCAGAAGACAAGACAAGAAACAATGGATGGAAACTAATCAAGGAGAAAAGCAACCCAGAACTAAGAAGAAAATTCGTAACAGTGAGAACAATTAATCAGCGGAACGGGTTGCCTTCAGAAGTTGTGGGTGCCCCATCACTGGAGGTTTTTAAGAAACTGGACAGCCATTTATCAGAAATAGTATAGATCTCCTGTGAGAGCAGGGGATTGGCCTAGATGACCTCCAAGGTGCCTTTCAACTCTGTTACTGTTATTGTTACTGAATTACTATTGGTTGAATGTCCAGCAAGCTTCTGGTGATCTGAAAGTGTGCTAGCCACAATGCTAATAATATGCCTCCCATGATTTGTCAAGTAATACAGTCCAAGAAAACTTGAATAATAGGCTCAATGAATCAGATGTCAGTCGATTTTAAATATTCCAGGCGGAGGAAACATGTGGACATTTAAATGTTCCTGAAGTACAACACTTCAACCTCAGGCAACTTGGGCACCGATGAGCCATGCTACAATTTAGCTCTATCTTGGGGGCCTCAGATTCTCCAGGACTGACTGAAAATACATGCTAGTTACGGAAATATTTGCCATGAAACGTCACATGTAGCTTTCTAAAGCTCCTTACCAGATGTGCAGCCCCCGGGATATGTTGGATTTCTACATTAGTCACAGCAATTACTGAGCATGTGGCATTGATGGTGAGAGAAACAAAACTTGTTAAACTGGGAAAGAGCACATAGATGGGAGATTCCCCCTAAGTGGAATTACAGTGAGTAAAAACATCTGTACTGGAAGCTGATTGGCTAGTCACAATCACCCTCGATTATAAGCACTGAATGTGGTTTATTCTCACATTCAGAATTCAAAGAAAGTAATTTCTACCCTAGTTTACTTACATGCATAAAACATTTATAAAAATGTAAGATCACTGATTCTGTGGTGGTATCCTCCGAAAATGGGAAATGAATAAAGCCAAGATGTTGATTACAAATCCACAGCAACCTCTCTGTTTCCAATCAAAATGGGTGCGGTTATTTCTTTGGCAGCTTTGTGATATGGAGAGGTTCTTTGCTCATAGAGTTCATGTAAGGTTAGGCATCAAAGTCAATTGTCACTTTTGCAGCTGGGCTGCACAGAGAGATGGGCCCAGCGGAGCTTCAGTCCAAAGTGGTGGGGCAAAGGAGAAAAGGGAAGGCTGGTGTAGAGACATCATCAGTGCTAAAACTGCACAAAGCTCCTTAAATCAACAGCCAGAAATACATATTTGAAAACTAATCCAAGGGAAGCATTTTTTTAATATGCTATCCAGAGATTTTTACTGCAAGGAGAGATAATAAAGCTATTGTATTTTTCTTTAGTTTGCTGACCTTCATTTACAAAAACAGCTTCTTCATCCATGAACTATACTAGGTTGAGGTTCTGTGCACCATCGCCAAGCTGGAAACTCAGCTAGAACTAAATTCAGAGTTGCTTCACACATGATGTAGAAGCAAGACAATTGGTTTAAGTAAGTGATCCTGGCTGCCCAATAAGTGTCTGATTGAGATTCGTATTTCTGCAAACATAAATTTGATAAATTCACATTTTTAAAGATATGCTTAGAAATAATGAAAAATAAAAGTAAAATAAAGTCTTTGTTTCAGGGCAAGGAAATCAGAACGGTGGACACTTCCCAACATAGAAAAAGAAAAGTAAAGTAAAAAAAAAAAGAGAGAGAGAGAGAAAGGATGAAAAAGACGGAAAAAGAGTCTTGGGATCTTAGCCAAGAAGAAAAGATCAGGACAGGGTTACAGTGTTTCCCCATCTGGCATTCTCTAGAGCTGTTAGGACTGAAATCTTGAAAACTGACCCCGCAACTGAAGACTGTAACCATTTTACACAATGGTTAGGAGAAGAAGTGAAATCAATAGGAATAAAAGACCAGAATTCCTGAGTTTAAAGCCCTTCTTTGGTGGGAAACAATGCCTAACATTTTTATTGGAACAGTACAGGCCAGCATCCCCAACCTTCTGAAGGCACTGATGACCTGGTTCTGCCAGGGGGCCTGGGGAACGCAGAGTGGGATGGAGCCCGTTAAATGGCTTGTATGACGTGTTGTCGCCGGGGAGGGAGGTTATTTTATTATGTTATTTTATTAATTTATTATACGATTCTTTCTTTCATTAGTTTTATTGTTTTTTTTATATGATGTCTTTATATTCTTGTAAGCTGCCTTGAATCGCCATGTGCGAATAGGCGGCAATATGAGTCTCCTAAATAAATAAATAAACCTTTCTGGCTCTGTGGATCAACAGTGCCGGCAGTGGGTGCTGGCAGCGGTAGGGGAGGAGGGGATGGTAACACATGTGCAAATAGAGCTTTGCGTGTTGGCCCGCTGCTTGCGCAAGCCAATTCCCAATGGGCCACAGACCAGTACTGGTCAGCAAACCAGGGGTTAGGGACCTCTGGTATAGGCAACCTAGGTTCTGAGCTATGAATATTCTCTATATGAATTTCCTCTCAGCCACAACCTCCCCTCCTCCCCACCTCACTCTACATACAATGTCGCTTTTGGTTATCCATAAACCTCTGAACATGTACTTCAGATCTGAGACTTACTCAGGCCTACCTTAGAAGGTTACTATAAAGATTCAAAGAGAAATGAGCAAGATTCCTTACGGTTTAAGATTCTTTTCATGCAAACAGCAGATCCTGATCTGAAAAGACTGGTGAAAACCAAATGTGTTCCTTTCCTGATCTATTTGAGTTGGGAAATACTACACTTTATAATGTAAACCCAATGAAAGGCACATGTCGTAAAAAAAAAACCCAAAAACTTATTGCTTCAGATAAGCGATGTGGATTTATCTAATTTGCAACTTCCCCAATATATTAAATACACCCCTTGGCTACCAAAGAATGCTCACCCCGGATTAAAAAGAGAAGAACTGCTTAGATGCAATAGAAAAGAAGTGATAAACTTCCCTGCACTGCACTTTCTGAGAACATGGGCAATGGCTCTTGAGTTTCCTATCTCTACTTTCTCCAGCTAGAAATGCCCATAGCGGATCTCAATTCTTACATTATTTCGAAGACTTGGGAAGAGAAGCTGTTCAAAGAGTAATGCATGAGTAATTGACCATTTGATGCTCAAGGCCTTCCCTCAGAGAGGAATTAGTTAGTGGGTCCCTTGGTTGATATACCAGCATCATGATTAGCTTCCAAGTAGGCTTCTTAGTGTGCAAACATAAACAGCTTTCACATTCAACCAAGGAATCTTCAATCCATTACTAAGAACCGAGCATTTATCAGATAGCTCTCCTATTAAAAAAAGTCTGCCTGCCCCAAGCTAGTGCCTTTTGAAAGTCCTGAAATTGCTGTCCCATTACTACCAGACAGGAAGTATTGGGTACTTCCAAAATATCACTGTAATGGGAAATGAATCTTAGAGTACCTATAGTATTTGGAAACTGCTGAAATAGACTAGCTAGCTTCTGCAAATAAACAGCTGTTCCCATTATTATGTTCCCAGCATTTAATCCAAAGCAAATACATTTTCAAGGAAATTTGTCAGTGAAAACAGATTAACCAATTAGGGAAAAGTTATACTGAGAAAGGAAGAATGATGCTTTGGTTCTTAAATGTCTAGATGGAGAGTGAATCTATACCCAACGTTGGTATAGGGATAAGCACTCAGTGACTGTATTCATGCATTGCCAATCCATGGTTTAACCATGTTCCTTCACTAAAGCTAGGCTGGAGGGGGTCACGCATAACGCTGTCACAAATAATTACTTGCAAGCCTTAATAGCTGGGTTTACCCATCACACTAAATCAGAAATGAGTATTAGACTTGCTCTATAACATGACATATCAGCCCAGCCAGTGTGCCAGAAACCAGAAGCAAGGCTATACATGTGAAAGGAAGAGAGAAACACTGGAGCATCACAGGGTCAGTGTTTACTGCATATGTCGGTGCTGGAATAAGACAAAAATTGTTTGAATGGAAAGTTATTAATCCTGAATAATTGTACGTATGAGTATCAACAGTGCATCTGGGAATCAAGAGTACCGGTTAATGAACACTGCCTAATGAATACACTGGACATTCTTCAAAATGACAAATAAGTCTTCACCAAAGGACGAGTGGAAAGTTGTCCCAATAGATTGCAAGACACCATATCCTTCTGGGCAGCTTTTGATCCTGCTGCCTGCTTGACAGAATAATACCCCAGTGGTTAATTAAGAAAACATATATTCTCTGCCTGGGGAGTTATGTTACAGAACAGGAGAAGTTCTTCAAAATAAGCACTGCACCGTGGCAAATCTCCACTGCAAATGTATGGCAAGCAAATCAGTCAATAATCTGCTAGAGCCCTCTGAGTCCAACATTCAAAAAGCAAGAAGGATCACGATGAGCAACACAGGCTGAAGCCAGTACTGAAAGGTCTGAGTTGTGCTTTCTAGCTGCCAATGCCGCAGCCAAACTATGCAGTTTGGCAGAATCAGACTAGGAAGGCGACAACCATACAAATTTCAATGCATGACTCAAAGAAGGAAGAATTGAGGATATCTTATTTCCTTCTTCTTTCAGTTACTCTTATTTCCCTTTCGATGTTAAATAGGGCTGACAGATGTTTACTGAGCAAACAATAAGTTGGAAAAAAAAAAACCTGAAACCTCACTCAGCATCATCAATTCCCTTTAATGTACAAGCCAGCTCAGCAATAGGCAAGCAATGCCCTTCCATCCAGTCAGTCATCGATCTGAAGATTTCAGATGATTTACTCTAAGCACAAGCATTTGTCTACAATTGGTAGGTTAGGAAAAACTTTCAGAAAGTCACAGTATTGGTGGTATTGCTACTTAGAAATCCTTGACAAAACATTAAAGAAATTCATGTTCGTTTTAAATACCAGTTTCAGGGTTTCCTTTTAGGTTTGATGGATAAAGAACTTGAAGGAAAATTTGGAACTTTGTTATTATACATGTCGACAGTGGTGAGAATCTTATATGCACAAAAATGGAAAGACACACTAATTCTCACAATGGAAGAGGGTGTGTAAAGGTGAAGTTATTAACAGTGAAACAGACTGCTTTATTGAATAAGACAAATTTATATAGTTTTGTTTCTACGGTACTTGGAAAGTGTTTCTGAACTTTTTGCCTGGAACTGAAAAAATGAAAATTAGATTTTAGATTTTGATGATTACAATGATTTTGTTATTACAGAAACAGCTTGAAATGTTGGGAAATGTAAGGCAAAATGTTGAGGTTTTTGTTTTTTTTGTATTTTACTGCACTCAAAAAAGTTGGAAGTCATTTTTCCCTCTCTCTTTGAACTTCTCTCTTTCTCTCAGTTTTCTAACTATTTCTCTGTATTTTTATGTTACAATTAATTTTAATAAAATTTATTGTAAAAAACAAGCTTCAAGACTAAAAATGTCCAAAATTTCTAATAAGAAAAACCTTGGTTGATAACAGGTGATAAAACCACAAATCTTCAGCATGTAAAGTAATGTATTCTACATTAAGTGCCAGTCCAGGGCTCAATGTTGAACGTTAAAAAAGAAAAAAGAAAAATACCCAAACAGATCAACAGATCACCACTGTTAAATCCAAATGGCACCGTTAAAAGAGTTTTAGGGTAATGTTTTTTCAATCATTGAACTGGGCCATTCTACAGCCCAAGCTTGCCACTGACCTTAAGGCCCGATGGGATGGCCCATAAAAAGTTTAAAATGACTTTTAAAACTATTTAAGTCCCTTTTTCAAGCCTGTAGTTATGGGGAGGAGGGTCAGACTGTCCACTTACTCTAGCCATTTAATTTGGAAGCAGGGAGGAGATTCTAGTTTTTTTAATTTATGGAGAGAAAAATATTTCCATTTGCAGCCACTTAGCAAATAGAAAGACTCTAGTCTGAATGGGCACATTTGTTGCTCAATCTATGGAATAATATGTTACTGAAACAAAGTTCTAGAGACAGTAGGTTTCCCCCTTCCCCCAACCACTGAGCATGTTTTAAAAGGGATTTTGGCAGCTGGCTTCTATGCTTATTCCACTTTCATCCCTTTTAAGCAGGTTTGGCAAACATCTGCAACGTTCCCAAAGCCTGTCAGATTAAAGGAGCTAAAAACCACCACAGGGAGCTAATGCCCTTCCCCTGCCACTTTCAATGCCTTAAAATCTTTAGCCATCCCCCTTTCTAACTTTCTTTGTTTTTAGGTTTTGCGCAGCCTTTGCAGGGCTTCTATTCCTGCCTTCTATTCCTCGTTGGTGAAAGGCCAACTCATTAATGGGAGACCACAGAGAATTGAGACAACAGCCCCATCTGAGTGCGTCATCAATTCTCCTGGGCATCGCCCAAGTGGAATCAGAGCTCCATTCTCATGTGGCTGGCATGTCCAGCCTCATGCTTGTGCTTACTCCAGCTTGGATCCGTTTCCCACATCTGCACAAGCCTTTCATAGATGCTTGGGTCTAGCCAAAAGCATCCAGAAAAGATTCCCTCAAGTTGCTCAGAGCAGGAGAATGAAAAATAAAGAATTCAGAACTGAGCTTCTGAAGAAAGGAAAAGTCTCCAAGATGGGATGCAGTGTCACACAGCAGGCTACCTCCCCAGAACTTAAATATAGCCTCTCTTCTCTGGTTTCCTCTTTGACATTTCTCTGTCCAGCCCAGCTAAGCAGGCAACACTCTAATGACAGCTCTCTCTAAATTTGTCAGAGGGGCTTGCCAAAGAAAATGGATGGAAAAGAAAAAGGGAAGAGAGACTGTAGCAACTGGATTCAGGAAACCGTGGAAAGAAATCTCCATTCTCTTATTAACATAGAGATAGTGTATTTATTCAGAAATTAGATATGTGGAGCTCAGCTGGGCTCATCCTGTAGTAAGCATGCAGTGTAAACCTGAGGCTTTATGGAATTTTTCAGTTGGAAAGTAGTTAAGAATCATGCAATGGAAATGAAACCGTAATGGCATAAGCCACATTTGTTTCAGAGTATTGAGGGAGTCTCAGGCAGAAACTGGTGTACATCATCACAAATGGAAAGTAAGGGAACCTGGACAACGAGCAAAGCAATGAGTAAAATCCAGCAAGAGGCTTTTTTTTAATGCACCAAATTCATAAATAGGTTTACTGACATGTATTACTCACATTTCTGCAACTTCCTTCATTTCTTTAGGTTTGTGCATGAGAAGTTCAGCACTGATTGCAGAGCATATTATATACATTCAATTAGAACACCTTCAAGATGTGGAAGCAAAGCAAGATCAGAAGAATAGCCCTAAAGCAAGTTTAATCTCCAATCCTCACCCCACCCTTCCCACTTAAATATCCCAATATGTAAACTTCAATTCCCAGAATTCTCAACAATGGGTACTCCAGACATCTGCAAGGTATCCAGGAGGGGGGAAGGCTACTATAAAACACAAAAGCCTTACTGGATTTAATTGAGATTTAATCATGAGAAGACATGCAAGGAATAAATATTCCACAGATCCTTCCATGATTCACAGCTGATGGCACAAAATCTCCAAGTTCAGGATATAGGATTGTATTTTTCTCTTGCTTGCTTAAGTTTCAGGCATCTGCTGTGTTCTTTTGTTCTCCTACTTGGAAAATGGAAACCTATTCTGCACCTGGGCATATATGCTATTTGTGCTCAGCATTTTGCCCAGTTTACAAAATTGCATCTACAGAAGTAGGTTCTTGACATATTTGTCAAGCACCACATAGGTTTCCTATAGTAAATTAACTGCATACACAAACAGGGGCTTGCTTGTGCTGTTCAAAAAGTTGAAATCAGTATCAGACGTTTCTTTAAGAAAAACCACAGACAATGGGGCCCAGCATGGCGTGGGAGGATCAAATTCTCCCAACCCATCCAGTTACATGGAGCAGCCTTAACTTCTCACTTTCAGGGTCTGAAGAATGAATAGTGCTGCAGCTTGATGCAGGAATCTGAAAAGTATAAGGAGCCCAGGGACTCTCACAGTAGGAGGGTCACAGTTATTGGTCCTATAAATCTAATTAGGGAAGAGGTCCACATAGACAGCAGGTTTAGTTAAAGTGCTGACCCAGAAACCATATAAGGAAAAGGTGAGCTAAGTTTAGTTATGGTGCCAAGTTTTTTGGTTTTAATATTTTTTCTGTACTTAGATGTGGTTTTATCTCTTGATTAAGGCACCATGGTATAACATGGGTGGCTGTATACATGTTTTATGTAAATAAATAAAAACCAGGAGACAATGAGTTCTAGTCCTGTCTTAGGCAAGAAAGCCAGTTGGGTGAATTTGGGCCAGTAATTCTCTTTCAGCTCAGCTCAGCTCAGCTCACTGCATGTTTATGTGGCAAAAATAAGAGGGGGAAGGAGTGTTAGGTATGTTTACTTCCTGAGTAACATATTAAAAACTCAGGATATAATAATAATTATTATTCTCTGTTCACAACAGTGTGAAGTTATAGCTACCAGTTCTTTAGCTGGTGTTGGCCTTCATATGTATCAAATTCTTTCCCAAAACCTAGGATGTTGTAATTTATTGGTATAGTATCTGTGTGGATTGAAGCAGTTTGGCCTTTTGCAATTGACAGATGGAAATTTTGTCAATGCGCAGATTTACTAAGTGACATTCAAGATTTTTTAGTATGGCAATCAGTGTCTGCCTGCCTGCCTGCCTGCCTGCCTGCCTGCCTGCCTGCCTGCCTGCCTGCCTGCCTGCCTGCCTGCCTGCCTGCCTATCTATCTATCTATCTATCTATCTATCTATCTATCTATCTATCTGTCTGTCTATGAATACAGATACATGTACATGTATACACACACACATGTGTATACACACACACAACTTCAAGTAAAATGTCAAAGAAGAAAAGCATGCATTGAATGATTATGTAAAATATAGCCAAGAACAACAATTAACGCAAATTAAAATTGGAATTTATTATATGTATAGTGAATATCAAAATAATGTGTTAAAAACTTGAACAGAAAGCTGGCAAGGAAAAGCATTACATAGTCAATTTCTACAAATGATTGAGGGGAAAGTGGATAAAGATAAAACCTGATAATGGCTTACAACTGGAACAATAAAAAAATTGGCTATGCAAGATCAACAATTTGAACTAATGCAATCAAGGTCAGAATTGAAAAATCATCATACGATTCAAACTGAAGATTGTGCAAAGAGACAGAAGAAACAGTAAATCATATATTCAGCTTGTGAAAGAAGATTGCACAAGCTGAATATAAGTGACGATATAATACAGTGGCTAAAATGATTCATCAGAACATCTATAAAAATTAGCATGTACCACTAATGAAAAATTGGTGACAACATATACTTTAAAAAATAGTCAAAAATGATCAAGTTAAAATATTGTAGGATTTCCAAATACACAGTGATAAAGTCTTGGCTCATAACACACCAGATATAACTCTGGTTGAAAAGAAGAAAGTGTGGATAATTGATGTGCCAATATCAGGAGAAAGTAAAATAAAAAATAAATGGAGAAGATCATGAAGTATCAAGATCTGAAAACTGAAAGTGAAAGATTATGGCATAAGCCAGCTGAGGTGATCTCAGTGGTTACTGGCACCTTGGATGCTATACCAAAAAATCTTGGGCAGCAGTTAAAAAAATTGTGCAGTGACAGTATCAATTACAAAAGGCCACACTACTTGGATTCACACATATATTACACCAATACATTACAATATCCTAGATTTTTTTGAAGTACTTGGTGCATATGAACTTGGTCCAGTACCAGATAAAGAATTGGCAGCTGTGATTTCATGGTTTCATGGATATGATATAATAAATAAATATAAACATAATTTCTTTGCTTTCAATCTTCATATATTTGTGAACTTTTCTTCTAGCAATTACAAATACACAGTTGTTGGCCTGGTTGCTCAGCCAACATTTCTGAGTTGTGTAGTCCACTTGTCACCAAATGTCCAAGAATACCAACACCTAGCATTGTTCTTGTTGTCTGGTGACAACTGATCTGGTATAGGTAAAATGGCATGACAAAATAACAACAATGGTGCATTGGAATAACTGCAAAAAAATTCAATTTATCTTCAAGCAGAACTGTTGGGACCACAAAATAAACAAAGTAATAAAAAATGAAGAAGCTAAAGTGCTTTGGGATTTTAGAATCCAAACAGACTAGTGCTTGACACATAAACACCCCACACTTAACAACTGAGATAAGAAAGACAAAAAAGTCTGGATAGGGGATACTGCAGTATCCAGCGATAGCAGAATGGAAGAAAAAGAACTGGAGAGAATCACAGAATATCAAAACCTGTAAAATGATCACAACAAAAGAAAGCGAAGAGAGTTCCCATAGTAATAGATATCTTGGTTACAATCCCAAAACATCTGGAACACCATCAGCACTGACAAAATCACCATAATTAAATTGCAAAAGGCAGCTCTACTTGGAGCAGTGAACATCCAGCCCCCATACCTTTAATGCTTGTCTGTTCTGGTCCTGGAGAATAGGTGGATAAAAATGCCAAATCCAGTCCCAACATCTGGCTGATTATGCGACCAACTACAATAATTATCATGAGTCAGTGGAGGCCTTTATGAGAGGGGTAGCTATTCCAGCAACAATTTGAAAACAGGAGCTCCCCACTGAAGTAGACTCCTTGATGAATGCTGTGGTAATTGTGTGTCAAATCAGTGCTGACTCCTGGCGACAACGTGGACTAGTGCTGCAGTTTTCTTGGCAAGATTTTTAGAAATGGTTTGCCTCCCTCTTAGAGCTGATAGACAGTGACTGGCCCAAATGGCTTTGTGCCTAAGGTAAAAATGGAACACACTGCTTTCTGGTTTCCCACCTATTGCCTTAACCACTATGCCAAGTTGGCTCTCACCATGAATAGTACTGCTCTGCATATGCTGAGACAGGAGACCTCACTTGACTTCACTTCTGGTGACTCCACGACATCCTATAATCCTTTGGGTTTGTATGTTTTTACTCCACCCCCCACCCCCCCACC
This sequence comes from Oxyrhabdium leporinum, assembly GCA_032468155.1. Taxonomy (NCBI): domain Eukaryota; kingdom Metazoa; phylum Chordata; class Lepidosauria; order Squamata; family Cyclocoridae; genus Oxyrhabdium; species Oxyrhabdium leporinum. The sequence goes on from JANHFL010008176.1 coordinate 162,306, forward strand.
ACTCACCAGGCTGGACTCTGCATAGAGTTTTCCAGATCAGCCAAAGTGGCTAGGTGCTGTCATCTGCTATGATTACATTTGCCTAAAGTCTTGGCAGAAGCATCACTAATCTGCTAGAAAAAATAGGGATAACAGCTGCCAGGGTAGAGCACTAAAACTTTGCTGTTTGGGTTTTTTAATGGGAGGAGTAATATTCTATTTTGGGTAGGATTTTTCTGTACATACTTCTAGTGCTTCCTGTACTCTTGATATCTACGGGACTGTAACAGCCACAACAACAGTCACTGTTGGTGAGTTGGGCGGTTATATAAATTTGTTTAATAAATCAACAGTGGTTATATCTGCTGCTGCCATGATGTGTGAGTGTGTGCGAGAGATGGGGTTTTATGTAATGGATTTTTAATGTTAAAAACTTCCCAGAGTCGCTATATGTGAGTTGGGCGCCCATATAAATAGGTTTAACAAATAAATAAAATTATGCTGATTAATTATGACGGGTGTTGTAGTGCATGTAACTTGAAGATTTTTATTTATTTATTTATTTATTTTTACATTTATATACCGCCCCATTCCGAAGACTCGGGGCGGTTTACAGCTTA
>JANHFL010008176.1:178086-212292 GCA_032468155.1 Oxyrhabdium leporinum
AGAACTGAGAGGAGAGGGGCTAGGCGAGGCGCCCCTTGATGTGAGTGATGGTGAGTTGGCCACGCCCACCCAGTCACATGACCACCAAGCCACGCCCACAGAACCGGTAGTAAATAATTTTGAATCCCACCACTGCTCTAGCCCCATACAGACTATTTTGGGGCTGATCTGTGGTTTTCCTTTGGAAAAGGTCCTCATAAATCTCAGCTTCAAAGTTTCCATCTATTCAAAAGGGCTCTTATGATCAAGAGTTTTCTCAATCCTTCTGAGAGGTGTTGATCTATAATTGGAGGAATATCGTACAGAAAGACTGGGCTGTTAGAAGCAGGCAAGATAGGATGCATTCATGGCCACACAGGACTAGATTAGCAATACAATACCTCTTCTTTACAATATCCCCTCCTCCCTCAGTTGAAATTCCCCTTTATTTAGCATCTTTGGTGTCTAAGTGTATGCCACAGGTATTTCTCTACAAAGGTTATTTCTATAATCTTGTAAAAAAAAAAGTGGTTTTCTGACTCTCGGCATTCATTCCTCTGGAAATATCTCCAGCAACATATTACGCTGCACCCATTGGGAAAAAACAAGAAAGTCCAGTTCAAAAAGCATCTTTGGGACAACCATGACCTGGATGACTGAGAATCTCTACAGTCCTTACCCTGTTACACCTTTCAGCCTCCAATGAAACTCCTGGATGCCTCTGCTCAGCTTTAGTTTCACAAGGTTGGAAGGAGAATGGACTTCAAGGAATTGAGGTGAGTTGGGTGACCTGTGGGAGAGATCCGGTTTGCCAGGGGCCAGCTGGGCTCCATTGAAGTTGCTGGAATTGCTGGGCAGAAAAGTCTTGTCATCCTCTGTAACGTCTGTCTCAGAGATACTAGGCAAATTCCAGCTTATCTCACACGCCCTTCCTCTTCCAGCCTCTCAAAGGAAAGATTTGCTTTGTTCGATAACACAGGACTGCCTTATCTTTTGACTCTCTGAGCAAATGAAAGGAGACTTCCCCAAAATAGAGAGATCCAACAATCCTGCACAAAAGAGTCTCCGTTACAAATCTCCCAACAGCAGCAGTAACAGCAGCCTAAAACAGTCAAAGGCAGAAAGAGATGGCCATGGGGACTGGTGCCAAGTTCACCTTTTTTGACATGTCACTGGAAGTAATCACTAATCACATCAGCTATCTTGATCTCCTGGCCCTCCCAGCACAATAGGCCAGCCAGCCACACAACGGCTGGTTGCAAGCGAGAGGGGCAAGAGGGTGCTCTCCTCCTGCAGATCTTTAGCCCCTACCTGTGAGCACTAAATACATTCTAGCATTATCCAGAGGTGGCAGGAAGTTGATTTCTCTGTCCAAGTGGCAACAGCAGGAGGAAAGATCAGACCTGAGTTTGACTGCAAGGACGATGGGAACAGGAAAAGCTCCACTACTGACCCTTGTGCGACAGTGCGGTCAGACCTCATAAACTTGCATGTACTCTGTGATGTGCAGTATGTTACACATGTCTCTGAACGCAGTCCCATGCATAAGTACTGGGGCAGTCATGAAACTGTATGCAAATCCAATTAGTGCTTATCAAAGGTTTTCTAGACTAAGCACTGTAGAAATACCACATCAATAACTTCAATCTCCCAAAAGAAAGAATGGGGGAATGACTAGGACTTGGATCACATGTTATATTATGCACATTTTAACCATGATTTAATGAATAAACCATAGTTCGCTGAGTTTAAACAAAGATGCTTGCTCCTTGGGAAGAAATATGTAGCAAACACAGACAGTATATTAAAACAGCAGAGACATCACCTTGCTGACAAAGGTCCGTGTTGTCAAAGCTATGGTTTTCCAGTAGTAATCTATGGCTGTGAGAATTGGACCGTAAGGAATGCTAAGCATTGAAGAATTGAGGCTTCGAATTGTGGTGCTGGAGAAGACCCTTGAGAATCACTTGTACAGCAAGGAGATCAATCCTAAAGGAAAGCAACTCAGCCTGTTCCCTGGGAGGTCAGGTATTGAAGCTGAAGCTCAAGTCCTTTGGCCACCAAATGAGGAGACAGGACTCACTGTAAAAGACCATGAGGTGGATAAGATTGAAGACAAACGGAGAATGGGACTGCAGAGGATGAGATGGTTAGATAATATCATCCATGCAAGGAATGTGAATTTGAGCAAACTCCGGGAGACAGTGGAGGACAGGAGGGGCCTAGTGTGCTATGGTTTATGGGGTTGCAAAGAATCGGACAACAATTTGTATAAATTTATAAGATGTAATTTATAAACTACAATGGCTGGATTCACACTACATACTCAGCCTTAAGCAAATAAACCATCTTGGCTTGACGCATTCTGCCAATCAAGGCTATGAATGCAATTCTGGAAAAGACAAATCTACGATGAACTGGGTGCTTTCAGGGTGTTTAATCTTGCAAACTTAAGTAGGACAGCAAAGAGCAACTCCATTCCCTTTCCACTCACTTGAGCTCCACCCTCTCAGGCAGATTGTTAAATCATTACATTGCCGCCGCCCCCCCCCCCCCCCATTTTTGTTTATACCTGACTGCTTGAGTCCAGACTCCCTTCCAGCATGAAACGTATATTATTTATGCTAGGATATTGGACAGTTTCCACTTTATGACATCACATGTTGCTATTGTCAATCCACGGTGCTGTCATTAATGTTCAGACAGCTCTTGAAGTGACAGGTGTGATACCAGAAATGTTCAGGGAAAGTCACCGAAGGAAATTCCTGGAGTGGGCTCGATTGGGGACATGCTGTAGTTATATGAGAGTAAAACTGTCTCATGCTCTCAAGATCTTTTTGTGCACAAAAATTGTGTATAATTATGAAAAAAAACCCCACAATTTGGTTAGGCTGGTGATAGTGCCAGGTAAGATAACTAGTCTGGCTCGATTTCTATCTGTTCCAGCTTCACTATGAGAGAACTGAACATCATCTTTAAGACACCTAGAAATCTCAATCACCGGTAGATCTTGCAGAAAGCTTTTGTGCAACTCTAAAGGCTATATATTCTTTTTTCGTGTGAGTCATCTTGTTATCCAAAATGCTGTTCGATAATTCTTGATCTCTGAGAAAAGCACAGCAGTGGCTTCAAATTATAGGGCAGGCAATCCTTCCAATCAGAGGAGTACACAAAGGCTTTGAGACAGAGACTCGGGGAAACCTTCAGAGCAGGTTGGGGGCCTGTTCACAAAATAACCCACCTTGGAAAGTGGACGGTTCACAAAATGGCTGCGATGGTGGGCATCGTCCTTCACAAAACAGATCTTTATCAGAAATTAAGCAATGATCTCAGTATGTTCTTCACCATACTGGTGGAACTGAAAGGCATCGCTGCAAATAAATATAATACTAATTATCCTTTCCTTTTTGTAGCCTGGCAGCTTTAATATATTTTCAATTAAAATAATTTTTAGAAATTGTAAAGAGCCAAAGACTTGGCAGGCACTAAGGGAGTTTTAGACGGGACAGATAACTTTTATTTTGCTACTGTGAGGTGGTGAAAGCAAAATGGTTGATTGTAGTCCAACTATAAGTATGAATGACAATAATCCAGAGATAAGAACTCACAGCCATCTTTATTTCCTTTAGCAGTTCATTCCTTTTCCCCTTCAGTTCCTTCCTTTCGTAATGTATAACTTAATTTCACACTGCAAACCATGAGTAAAATGAAGACAGATAAGTAAAAATGAAGACAGATAAGATCTCTTAATAAAAACTAAAGCTAAATTATGAGCTCAAAGAAACCAACCAACAAACCATGTGGCTGTTAGCAAGAATTTGTTAATTTCTTTGTTACAATTCTTTGTTTCTGTCAACAGTGACCCAGTGAGGTATCCTGGGCTGAGAGAGGCTGGCCGGCCCAAGGTCACCTAGCCACCCTCCATTCTAAAGGCAGATGTGGGCCTGATTCTCCCAGTCCTAGTTCAACATCTTCACCACTACACTACATGGACTCTCATAGCAGGTAGTAATCTTAGGTTCAAACCCAGCCTACAATCCAGTAAAGTGGCTTGCTTGGATGATTTATTTTCCTGGTGAAAGCTTATTTGATATGTAAAAGGCTTGACCATTATTGCAGTGGTACAAAACTTTGCCTGCTGAATTTCTGCTGAATTTCTGCCTGTATTTTAACAGTTCTGAAGTATTTGGAAGCATAATAAGTGGAGAATGCCCTCCAGGTCTGTTGTACTAGAAGTCCTAGAATACCCAATTGTGAGAATTGAGGTTGCAAACCCCAGCAAACCTGACAAACACTATATTGGAAAAAGCTATGTAAGGTGAGCTCGTAAAATGAAAACTTTCCAGTTGGTAATCTGTGTAGATTCTTCCCTTCCACCCCATCAATGATTCTGCCTCAGATTATCAAAAATTTCTGTGACATGTTTGCATACACGCTAAGGTGTAATATGATTTGTTTGCTTTAGGCATTGTTATATGTTACCAACAATATATTGTTCAACAAAAAAGCCAACCAACCATGGTTTAGTTCAATGTCTAAATCCAATTCAGAGGAACAACTTTTGCTACAGTAATGTTTTTGTAATTCCCTTCCATTTAAAGAATTCTAGAGAAAATAGCTAATATACATGTTTGTTAATGTCCATTACTGTCTATGTTTATACTACATATATAATCCTGCCTTCTTGTGGAATAGTTTGGTTGAAAGTTGGTAATTAAACACGAGCCAATTTATGTGCGCAGCAGTGGATCATGGATTTCATGCTGAAATTAGCTATAATCCAGAACTTCAACCATGGCATCACATGTCTATGCACAAGAAGTAACGTTATGATGCTGGCTCAGAGAAGGAGAGAGACTGGGTTTACAAAAGATAAATAATAGTTTATTTAATTATGGTTTATGAAATAAACTGCAATTAGTTTACATCATATGCTAAGCCTAAACTGAACAGATCAAATTTACATATTTAATTGATTATAAAAATTATCTCTGTCACCCTAATGCAAGTTATATGAATTCAGTCAGTGAGCAAGGGAAATCAGTTTATCAAGTTTTCATCACTCCGTAATGTAGATGGAAGAGAGACCATATTACCCACTGTTTTTCAAGGGCAGCGTCTACATTATTGAATAGCTTCTCCTTGAAAATCATACTGACCCCAAAATTGTTATTCTTCTAAAAATTACTGTTCTATTGGAGGACTTTTGGTAACTGATGGGAGACTTAACAATTGACCAATGTTGAGTTACTGTGTTTTTAATGGCTTTAGTTCTCATCATGCACATTTTATTAGCAATTGTTTTTGTTTTATGTTTTTCATTACTGTAAACTAAAGAGAGCCTGTTTATTGTGATGGTTATAAATTTGATAAATAAAGAATTCTTAAATTTACAAGCACTTTATAGCTACAGAGATGGGTCTGTCAGCTGAATCGATATGAGAGCCTCTAATCTGAAATATATCAATGGGAATATCAGAAGGAGATGAGGAGAAGATGATTTGCAGTTTGGGCAGAAGCAGCCAAACAATCTTTGCTTGTTTGCAGGAGCAACTAATCTTATAGAATATAACCAATGAATGGGATCTGTTTGTGGATTTCTGAGACATTAACAGATCAACAAGAGCACAGTGATAGTGATTTAATGATGCTACACAGTTAGACATTTGTGTTTACAACTCCCTTCCCCTCTAAGTCTTACTGTGCTGTCCCATTGTAGTGTAAAGTGTTCTTGAGAGGATGGGCAAAGAACATTGGAAGTACACACTAAAGGTATATGCAGTACTCCCAGCAGGTCATCCTGACTGTCCAGCTAAAGCAAGCAGGCACCTATGTTGGGCAGCAGTGACAATGGAGAAGGCATCGATTCATACTGCATGGGAGAAGGCAATGGCGAACAACTCCTGTGCTTCACTAAAAAGAAACAAACTCCCACACAGATAGGCAATATAAAATGAATGACAATATGTTGCTGGATGATGGGGTCCTGAGGTCTGATGGCATTCAACATGCTACTCTAGAGAGTAAGGGAGGTGACGTGGTATAAATACGCAAGAACAATTACTTAAGCAAAGCAGGTTGAAAGATTCTTTTAAACCCCGAGAAACAAGACAATATTTGGAAGTGGTTCAGGCAGATGCCTCCCTGATTCGCTGGAGCATAAGGAGGACGGGAGGTACAACACAGTCACACTTGCAAGATTTTCTTATTATAGACAATCTCCTATGGAGTTATATTATAGCCTTCCTGTGGAGTTGATTTCTTGGTCTGTTCTTTCTAGAGGTGCTGACAGCTACTGAGAAAAAGCTGAGGATCTCTCAGCGTACTAACGGTGTTTATGACATGGCTAGAATAAAGCCTTTGAGATGTCTACTTGCTGATCTTGCCATGCAAGAAAAGAAAATCTGAAGTTGCAGAGACAGAATTACAGTGGGAATGTGATACATAAGAAACATGAACATAGGAAAACTCAACACAGTGAAAGATGAAATGAAGAGACTGGACACTCATTTGTCCAGAATAGTATAGTGTCTTCGGCGTGAGCTGGGAGTTGGACTGAACGCTTTCAATCAGAATGTTATACTGTTTATTATTTATGACATGAAAAAGAAAGAGGGAATGACATTCTGCGACGGAAATATGGAGGAAAAGGTAATTGGACTATATGATTTAAGAAAATGAAATGAAGCACCACAAAGAATGATTTATCAATTTCTCCCAACTCATGGTTTTATTTATTTAAAAACGTCCAAAACTCTTAAAAATAGACAAGAAGGTAGATAAGCTTCATATCATCTTGAACTACTCTTTGGAACACTTGTTCAAAAACATCTTTGGTAGATGAGCTTTTAGTCATCTCCAGATGATATGTAATTTTCTCTGTAAGTGCTATGTTCTAAAGAATGTATCAAATAGCATAACAAGGAGTTTTAGACAAATGTGAACGGTCTTTCCAATATCTAACCACAATCTATTGCAGAAATTGTGGTTAGGAGAACATTTTTTTGGTGTGTGTGTGTGTGTGTGTGTGTGTGTGTGTGTTAATATTTCTACTAGAATCCTCCACATATCCAATAAACAATCATGATAACAGGAATATTGTTTTGGATTTCCTGCCAAATCCTATCCTATCATTTCCACCATATACAGGATGAATACACATACTAAGGAATTGTGGGCTGTTCTTGTGAGGGTCGTTCTTTGAAGCAGAAGAAAAGGAACTGGTCAGAACAAATAGTGGAAACTGTCAAAAAAAAAAAAGAAAAGAAAAGAAGACAAGCCAGACAAAAAAGATAAAGATCTTAGGAAAAAACTTAACAAAGAATTTCAGAATGCTTTTAGACAAGAGGCAGTATTATGATGACATCTGTAAAGACATCAAGGATGAAGAGAGACACAAAAAAACAAGCAAATTCTTCCAAAATATCCCCAAATTCAGAAGGAGGTTCCAACTTGAATTTTACAGAGAGAGACACTAGTGGACAGATTAAAAAAAAGTCAAACAAAGAGGGGAAGACTTTAAAGCTGAAATTTACTTCTAGTAGTACAACACAATGATAGATCACCAATCTGGTCATAACCAAGCTGCAGGTACTGACAGATTATCTACAGAAATATGGGAAGAACAAAAAGAGAATGAATAGAATTCTAACTATATACTATGTCAGAACATTTGGAAAAATGAAAAGATTAGTTTATGTGCAAATTATTGTACAAGAGCTTTAACTTCACATGCTACCAAATAACGTTAACACCTAATGCAGAGGAGATCTCTACATGGAAAAGAGATGTCAGATATTCAAGCCAACTTTAGAAAAAGCCAAGGAACAAGAGACATTATCGCTGGTGCTGGATAATAGAAGGGCAGTTTAAAGGCCTTTGACTACTCACTACTTAAAGGCCAGTCAAGCCGTGGAATGTACTTAGGAAAATGAGAATTCTAGGACATCTCACTGTCCCCATGTAACACCTACTCACAGGTCAGGAAGTTATAGTCCAAGTGGAACACAGTGAAACAGACTATTTTCAGATTGGTAAAGAAGTGAGATGAGGTTGCAAACTCTTTCCTTATTCATTTAACCTATGTCCTAAATATATACTTGTTTTCATAGCTATCCACGGTATTTTAATCTAGAGAGAGGATGGATTAGAAGAAGATGAGTATGGTTTTAAATTTGGAGGAAGAAATATTAGTAACTTGTGTTGTGCTGATTATGCTACTCTGACAGATGAACATGCAAATAATCTGGAAGTTCTAGTAATGAAAGTCAAAAAGCACAGGAAAAATTGAAACTAAAATTAAGCCTAAAGAAGACCAAACTAATAACAACAGCAAGCAGCAGTAGAACTGATAATAACAATATTGTGGATAAAAAAGTTAAGGTAAAAGCTTCCCTTCATGACTATACACCAAAGGCGCACAGAACACTGTTACCTTTGATAGGTATGCTGACACCCATTTCGGTACTTGCATTTGCATGCCTTTGAACTGCTGGATTGGCAGCAGCTGAGGCAAGTACTGGGAATTAATTCTGTCACATGGTACTTGGGTCTCAAACTGCCAACCTTCTGATCAACGAGCCCACGTCTTAATCACTCAGCCGCCATGCCTCTTGTATACTGTAGGTAGCGTTGGCCTTTTAGGATTGACTATCAACAGTAAAGGAATCAGAAATCAAGAAATAACCACAGATTAGTATTTGGTACAGAAGAAATAAGAATTTCCTCTGTACCAAGAAAAGAGGGGAAAAATATTCAGATACTGATGTGTGTGTGTGTGTTTCTATAATTAAAGCTATACAGGCAAAGATTTTCTCCGTGATATCTACGGAAGCAAAAAATTGGATTTGAAGAAGTAGGATAAAATGTATATTGATTATTTTGAACTCTGGAGATGAAGATGCCGCCTAAGAATACCATGGATAGCTATGAAAACAAAGGGATCATAGAACAAATCAGTTCAGAGGTATTACTTGCACAAACAGCCAGGCTCTGATTATCATAATTTAGAAACATTATGTGAAGATCTAGCTCTTATGAGAAATCAATGCAGAGAAAGGTGAAAGGAGAAAGAAAGAGAATGATTAGCCACAAGGTGGATGGACTCAGTTACAACAATAATGGGTGTACCACTTGAAGACCTGAAGAACTAGGTTGAGAAGAGAGCATACTGGCTTCATGGCACTTCAATATCATCATTATCTGTAACTTGAAACAAGAAGTAGCTGTGAGTTCATCATTGCCTTACCTGCACTGGATTATCAGATCCGATGGACAGTTTGTTAGCTAAACATATAGCAAGCAGCATCTTTATTTATTTCATTGGGGGATCCTATTTGTATCAGCATCTCCAACAAAAATACCTAATTTAATTCTGTCTTCTCCAAGCTGTACGGTATCAACAATATGTTCCATTGTTTCAAAGGGAAAATCACTGTTGAAGCTGGTAGTAACCTTATCCTTCTCTTCCGATTACAATGTCAACCAAGTTGGAAATGAACTCAGTGCCAAAGAACACTTTATCCTGAATCTTACTTGGTACATGAATTTGGAATCTTGTCTGGTTTACCTTATGAATATGAAAAACTTGAGTTGATGGCACTGGGTCATAGTAACAAAGGTATATGTACTGTACTGGGATTTTAGGTTATGTTCTCCCTTCTCTGTTTATCTTGATAAAGAAATTTTCAGATGCCCTTCTCAGCACAACCAATTTTGATGCAGACAAAAGAAGATCTAAATAAACGATTTACTATTCCTATGTGTAAGTAGGTAAAATAAAACCTTAATATAATTGGCTGATTTTCAAAGGTCTTCCCATGTTTATCCCATCATATCTTTTTCAACACATTTACATTGGTAAGATCAATTGGTCCAGCCCTGGTGGGCTTTTGTAAAACCCCGGAGCCCTGGAGGTTCTCCACACATGGGGGTTGGGAGGTTTATTGGATTTGCTCTTGGTGACTGTTGTAGGTTTTTTGTATTGTACTGTTAGCAGCCCATTTTGAGATGGATGATCATATCAATCTCTTTAATAAAGAAATAAACCAACATACGTACAATTTTTGTTATGTTAATTACAACTTTTTAATTTTTCCAACTTTCAATTTAAGCACCGGCATTTACTGGGCCTCTTGTAATATTTTAGTTCAATACAGCTATGAATTTTTTTAAAAAAACATCAGCAAAATGTTTAAAATTAGTTGAATTTATCCCAGAATGCTTGACATTTGTTGGTTTTTCTGGTCATTTGCTTATAATGAAATTTGCTCTTAAAACAATTTGTTGTTAAAACATTTGTTAGCTGATTTTTCTGATCGTGTGTGAATCCTGCTCCTGAACATGGTGTCCAAGGTCTCTTAAAAATCAACAGAAAGTTACCCACCCTGAGCTAGGTTGGAGCCCTGGTGATGCAGTGGTTAGAATGCAGTATTGCAGGCTAACTCTGCCCAGTTCGATCCTGATAGGTTCAAGATTGACTCAGCCTTCCGTCCTTCCAAGGTCAGTAAAATGAGGACTCAGATTGTTGGGGGCAATATCCTGGCATTGTAAACTACTCAGAGAGTACTGTAAATAAAGCACTGTAGAATAGTATGTAAATTTAATCCAAAGGTGCTTTTTTTTCAAAAGGCAACTGGACTTTCTTTTTTTGCTAGAAGACATTTAGTTATGTACTTTGGGATGACTGCCCTTTGAATCGTGTAGGAGTATGAAAGGATTTCCAGGAAAAAATTGCAGACTACAGGATTCAGGTAACCCTGAGAGCACAGATGAACCTCCAAGTGGCCTCAATGATTCTCAGAAAGAGGGCCAATGACCACATGACTGCAAGGAATATAAATCCTTCCATTTGCCACCATCCAGTCAGAACTGAAGAAGCTTCTTGGGTGAGAAGTGAAATGTCCAGTTGCCTTTTGAAAGAAAGCACCTTTGGGACAACCATGACCTGGATGACTGAGTTATATATAAATTTAAGTGCTATCGTTATTGCTATGTGAAAAACAAACCATTTTAGGGATTAGAGCCAGACATCAACCCAATGTTTCTCTTATTTGAGGGCTTCTCTACTTTGCAGAAAGCTCACATTCTCTGCTTCACCTAATTGCCTAAGCATATATACTGTTAAGTAGATTTGTGCTGGATCAGGCACAAAACTCATCTAGTCTGCCACTCTTGAGCAAAAGCTGCCAATTAAATGTGTGAAGAAAGGAAACAAGCAGGTCAAGAAGATAATGGCTTCATTTTGAAAAAAAGATCAGTAAGAAGATTCTTATCTATGTAAACAAATCCTTTGGATAAACAACCCATAAAAAAAGGCTGCATTTCTTCTCTCCCTCTCTCTTTTCATGCCCAACCCTCCCTCAGCATGGTTAAAACCAGGAAGGGATATTTCTGGCATTGTCATGTGTAATTTGAAAACTGTATTAGCATCAAGGAGACAGGAACTAATGGAATAATAAGGAAGAAAAATTTGTCCCGTCAGAGGAATGCTCAGTGTTTCATTTGCCTACTGTCTTATCAATTTGCCAGCCATTAGTTGATAGGCGAAAGCAGTATTTCTTATCTCAACAACTTTGAAGTGTGGACTTCAATTCCCAGAATTCCCAACATCTTAAAGTAGTGGAGATTAAGAAATACGGCAAATAGGATAATCAAGTACTATTAGCTTCTTTTCTTTCTGTTGAAGGACGAGAACAACAATAATCTCATTTTACATCACACAGAAGGGAAAATGGTGTTGGGCTGTTGCAACAAAAATACAGTAGAACCTCTGGTCACGAACGCTTCTGACCATGACCAAATCGGGTTCCGGCCAAAAAATTCACTTCCCCTTCCCCACCCCCCTATGGCCGACTTCCCCTTCCGTGCCATTTTTTTTTTTGGGGGGGGGGGGTAAGCGCCAAATTTCCAAAATTAGGTTCGGGTCACGACCAAACCGGGTTGCGACCAAAGTTATGGGACAAATTATGGTCGTGACCAGAGGTTATACTGTATAGAGTCTTATAAAGCTTTCACATGGGTTTCTGCCATTCATTCTGGATTAATTCAGACTGTGAACTGATTTTCATTAAGAAAATAGTTTGTGGTGGTAAGAGACAGAGCTATTTTGATAGACGATAATTGTAATAACAGCGCCCCTATTTTCCTTTGTGAAATGTTGAAGCTGATGCATTAAGGGAGGAGCACATTTATTTTCATTCTCTTTAAAAAATGACGTCAGCTGGTGCGTTTTGCATGTCATTCTTGGCTTACAGTTATGGAAGTACACCATTCTGGTTTTTTTTATCTGATCAACTGACACCCTCTAGCTCACATTTATATGGACCCCTGGAGCACCCTTCTAACAGTTAACAAAGATATCCTGGGAAAACCTGAAGTCTATGCTACATTTCGTAATGAGCACTTAACAGAACTGGATTTCTCAAGTGATAACAAATTATAGGAAGCCAAATAAAGACACTAATGCATTGCACATTAGAACAGATTCCCAGGAGAGCCAGAAGTAATTCATTTGTTAAGGAAGCATCTTTTGAAGGAGCAAAGAAACCAATGACCCAAGAGCCTTGGGTGTAGTTAAATCACCCTTGACTAATTTTTCTCATTATGATTGTCTCTCTCCCTCATGGCAGTAGTCAGGCTAAGTTGATGACAGGGAAAATGTGTAAGGCTAGTTATCAGCCAAGCATTCTAATGTTTAAGAGAATCTTAGGAAAAATAAATGCTGATTCTTTGAATCTGCTTCATCTGAATCTAGGCACTACATTGACCCCACCAACTCTTTCCAATATTTCCATGTTTTCAAGCTACTTGATTTGTATGTGATCAAGCAAGTAGGTTTTGACTTGGAGGACTAAGCTAAGTTTCTGATAGAAGTTGGGACGTCATTTAACACTGAGCAAGAGAAAGAAGAAAACCAACTAGATACTACAACAGGAACATTGGTCCAAAGAGGACAAGGTAAACAGAAGGCACTGTATTATGCACATCACATCAGAAATCCAGTCCTGATCTGAAAACTGCTGCCTTTTTTAGTCTAATCCCTGATCTAGAGGTTGGTTGTCAGAACCACCCCGTGCCACATTCAGGGTGTGATTCAAGTCCCTACTCAATCACCATGAAATTCATCAGATAATTTTAGTCACCCTCAGTCAACTTAGCCAACACAAACTTCACTCCTTCCACACAAGTATTAACTGGAAATGGCGACTGGTCAAGTTCTTGGTCACCAGGATAGCAGTGCCTGAAAATGCTTTCAATCAGGAACCAAGGCAGCTCTATCAAAATCCAGCAAATAAATTTGATTTTGGGTGTTGCAACAAAGCAAGCATTTGTGCCAATCCGACAATGCTTTGTACTCTACAATTAACACTCTTGGTTCCCTCCAATTACCATCTCCACAGATACTTAGGAGAAACAGGTGTCTCCTTTATTTCTCTTTATTCAGTCTTTCTGGTGACTTAATTAGGAACACAGCTCATGAATAGGGAGGCAGAGACCCTGGAAATCTTTAACCACAGGAAAGGTAGCATCCAGCCCAGGAATGGGAGGGCTGAGCCACTGCTGTCACAGGGTGTCAACTGTTTTACAAACTTAGCACCAGAATAAAGCTGTCTCTGTGTAAAAAGAAAAAAGAAGGGGGAATCTGGGGATAAAAAGGAAGACATGAGTTTAATGATACCCTTTGAATATGTCCCTGGGGATGACTGCTGAGCATCCTGTCTCCCTGGCTGGACTTTGCTCTTACCATGATTCAACCCTTTTCTGCAGTCAGTCTGGCTGCTCCTCTTTCCATCAGTCTCGGGCTTAAATCATTGCTTTCCTTCAGCTCCGATGCTAAACACACCAGAGCAGGGCTGTCAAACTCCTGGCCCGTGGGCCAGATGTGTCACACGCTGGCCATGCCCACACCCAGTTTAAAAAGTCCTGATATGTCACGTGGCACTGCCGTGACGACATGAATTTGACATCCCTGCACCAGAGGATTCTCTTTAACTAATGCAGGAGATTCTCAACTTCATAGCGCCAGGTCCCTAAAATGATACATCTGTAACAACACCCCCCCCCATAAATAAAAGTAAGAAGCTCCAGTAGTAATAAGCCAATTTATACTTAAGGTCTGAATGGGTTCCTTACTACGTTTTTAAAATCTCTTTTGCAATGCAAAACTGGAGCCCTGTCAAAGCTTCTCCTTCTGGCTTGTCCAGACAGAGGGACTGGCCTCAGGCAAGGTTCCAGGAGCTATATGGTGTTTGAATTCTTGAGACACAGGTTCAGCAACACCTGGCTGATAAGAGAGAATGGTTTGGATGTGTAGGCAGGGGGAGGAGATTGAATTTGGGAAAGAACAGATTGGAGGGAGAAACTAGTTTCTGGCAGCCCATACGGAGCCCAGGAGAAGTTGGTGCAGAAAGCTGGAAGCCATCAAGCTGCTATGCCAATAAAACAAGATTCTGTTGTCAAGGAAACATTTCCTTCCTCTCCCCCACAGCTTTTCTGTCCTAAGAGGAGCCCAATAGAGGTAAGGAAGCTGTACAGAGGGATTTCTGCTCCCCTTTGTCTACTCTAAGCTCATCTCTTGCCCTCCAATTCTCTCTGGCCTCTTCACAGCTCTTGCCTGTGCTCATTTGCAACGCCTGCAGCTAAAGGATCTAAGGCCAAAGAGTTGGGAAGCTCCCCCCTCCCCAATTCCCATCCCAGAGCTGCTGGCAAACTAAGTTCATGCAATTTGTGGGTTCCATGAAGCGAGAACTCATCTCTGGCAAAGTAGACTGGAAATGGCCACAATTACTGTACTTACATAACACTCATAATCCAATTACTGAAAACTCATTTCCCAGATTTGCATAATATGCAGGTAGGCAGGCACACCACAGAACCAGATCCAAGGTGGAGGGGTGGTGTATGGGGAGGGGTGTGTGTGTATGGTGCAGAGTGGCAAGGCAGAAAAACCTCCAGTGTCTAGGCTTTAGGAAGAGAGTGCTGATGCCCCCCTGAGGGCTGCTGTCTTCTGCCCTTTGTGAACTCCAAGAGAAACTGGCCATCAGAAGACGTGGAAGCACAATGGTATATTGCTGGTTTGTCAGGCAGAACTGGACAGAGTTCGGATCTGAAGGGGATTTCAAGTCCTGCACTGCTTGGACAGGCCAGCAGCTCCACCTTTGGACTTCTCCACCTTTAAAGAGCAGCCTATCCAAGCCAGTTATTCTTCCTACCTTCTCTTCCTTTGTCTAGCAGTCTGTCTTATTTGTAACACCCTAAAAAGTGCTTGTCATCTCCTGGGAGTTTGGGTTCTTCCAATTCAGAAGCCCTAAATTAATGGCCTCTTGTTCATTCATGTATGTTTTGCACAGTAGAATTTACTGAGTCTACCTGAAAGGAAAGAAAAAGAATCAGGACGGACAAAAAAATTTTTTTTAACCAAATGCATAATTCAGCATCGGAGTTTGATATCATGAGGGGTGGTGCTGGCTGCCAGCTTGACTCGCTTCAAAAAGAGTGGGACCAATCTGGGGAAGCCATGGGGATCAATGATGGCTAGCCTTTCTGGCAGCGTGGTTCCTTCTGAAGGCCATCTGCTGAGAGACTAGTGGGCTTCCTTGGACAGTTGGTAGGTCACTGCAAGAACAGACTGCTGGACTACAGGGATCAGAGGTCTGATCCCACAGGGCACCGGTCGTGTTCTTCTGAAGAAGCCAAACTTCTTCACTCTCTACAATTTTTTTAACTTTAAAAATTGGAACCTCACTTTAGCTGTCTGGGAAGCACAGCAAGTGATATTTTTGTCTGTCTAATCTTTCTAACCAACCTTAGCAGGACTGACTTAAATTCAGAATAATTTTCCTTTTAGATAAATAAGGGGACGTTCCTGGGCACTGCAAAAGCCAGATTCAGATGGGCTTAATCATGTCCTGATGGCAGCCCTGTAGTCAAAAGTTGTATGGCTGGTGCAGAATGAGGCTACCATAGGCAGAAAGCTAGGGAGGTTTTTTTTTCCTGGTCAGTTGTGAGCCATTACAGGATTTATTGTTTTTCAGCCTCCAAGCAAATTTGCTGTCATAGAATCAATGGAGCAGATGTTCTCTATCCAAAACAGATAATTAGTTCCCCATCAGATGTTATAAATGGTGAAGTTATGCAAATTCAGCTTGATATAGTACAAAAGCCTACCTTTCTTCTAGCCAGAAGAGAAATGAAGTGTTTTGATGAAAGTTTCAGTTTCAAGTGTAAAAGAAGGGTGATGTGCTCGAAGTGAGGACTAAAGATTGCAGGTTAGTGGGAAGCTGTCAGAATAGTACGTGCAACCTCTTGAGCTCTCAAAGCAGAAATCAAATGTTTCATCATGTCATGCTCCCATGTCCCTTCCACTCACTTTCATGTGTTGGGACTGCATTTCCTAGAATTTTTTAACACATCTGGAGGGCGCCAAGTTGAATTACTATTCCACACCTTGCAAATTATTCCAGAAAAACTGACACATCTAATGGAGTGTGGTTGCACATGCCTACCCATGAACACAGAGCTGTGGTAGACTGGGCCCATTCGCTTTTACTAGGAGTCTCTAGAATAGATCCTTCACCCAGATCCCTCCTGTAGCCTCCTACCACTCCTGGGGGGGAGATCTATTTGGAAAATGCTATAGAGCCACCATCCACGTTTTTTCTAGAGAAAGTTCTCTCTGCACTGGCTTACTAGGAAGAAAATTTGCAAGCCTCCCACCTCTGCTTCCCCCCCCCTTTTCTGCAGCTTAATCAAAGGGGAGGAGGTGCACTACAGTTGAAATCCTTCCAGAATGAAAGAGAGAGCAGTATTCAGCTAAAAAAAGAAGAAGCAGATTTTAATTATGTATATCAAGGTTATGGAATTAAAAGGAGTTCAAAAATTGAATGGGAATTAAGAGAAAAGAAGAACTGATGTTTGCAGGGTTTATTTCAACACTGTGCCTCTAGCCAGGAATATGCATGTATGCATATACACAGGCACACACACACACACACACACACACACACACACACACACACACACAAACTGCAAAGGCAGAATAAAATAGGACAATGGAATTGAAAAGTACCACAATTCATATAATTTTCAATTTAAAACATTTTGGATTCCGGTTTGCATTTAGCTTCCACTAAATTTTAGTTTATGTTTTCTGGATATCCAGTGCCAGAGTCCTGAACGTTTGTTACCTTGCTCTAAGACAGACAGGAAATAACTTTCTACCTATTTGAAAAAAAAGACAGAGCTCTCCCTTCCTCTTTTTAATAGTTTAGCTAAGAAGGAAAATATCCTGGCCCCTGATGGACTCTTTAAACCCTGGCACGAATTGTTTCTGCTCCCTATCCAGATTTCACCAGCCATTTCTTGGTGTGGAATTTCTCACCATTCACTACAACTCTACCCATCAGAGGGACAGTCTGTCTCTGGCAGTTTCTGCCTGTCCTGTTTGCTCCAACAAGGATCTGGCTGTTCCAGGTCCTGTCCATTAAACAGTACTATTTAATGGGAACCAGGAAGCAGGCATTCTCTGCGGCTGCATATGTACTGTGGAAGCAGCATCCCCTTGGAGATCCACACAGCCCCACTTGGCTTCCCTTCAGGCAATCTTCAAAGATTTGGCTGCTTCTCCAGGCCTGGGACTAGGCTGCTTGGACAGTCTTTTTTAATGATGGGTGAACTGGAAACAGGCAGTGTTTATTGTGGCTTCCTTCCACATGCCAGTTGTATTTTACTGCCAGCTGTGTCTTTTTTTCTTTTGTACGTGTGTGTTTTATAGTTCGAAAAGTCAGGTGGGAGTTTGATGGCCTCAAAATATGACACATTAAAGGAACGAATGATTTAAAACACAGTTTTTAATTATTCCCTTCCTTATAGTGCTCCATAGAGTGAAGCCACAAGAATTACCTCTTGAAGGTAGTCGTATTCAAATACTTAAACAGAATTCAACTTCTCAATTGCTCATCATCCAGGCTAGGTGTATTCAGAGTTTTATGGCCTTCAACTCCCACCATTTTAAAAAAGAAATGGCATATGGAGACCATTGCTTCCTTATGAAGCTTGCCTCTTCTCCTTTTCTGAACAGGAACAAGGAAGCCATTGGCTTCAGAATTCCAGGACCCAGGCTGTGATCCAACTATAATTCTAGAGTGTGAGGCTGACCAATTCTGAAAAGCTTCTAAACTAATTCTCTCCAACCAGGTGGCTTCCAGATACTTTTACATTATCCTATTAAAGAGCCGTGGAGGCGCAATGGTTCGAATGCAGTACTGTAGGCTACTTCTGCTGACTGACTGCAATTTGGCAGTTCGAATCTCACCAGGCTGAACACTGACTCAGCCTTCCATCCTTCCGAGGTGGGTAAAATGAGACCGAAATTGTTGGGGGGCAATATGCTGACTCTGTAAACCTCTTAGAGAGCACTGTGAAGCGGTATATAAGTCAAAGTGCTATGGCTATCCTCAGCCAACATGCCTATTGCCATTTTGGCTAGGAAAGCAGAAAACTGGCATCAATCCAAAACATTTAGAAAGTACCAAACTGGGGAAGATTTCTTCACAATGCTTTTGGGGATGAAGAACACAAAGTTTCCCTTGAGTATTTACTTCACTTAGACTCATATAAACATTAGGTGACCTTATCTGAATAATTCACATAGTTAGTATCAAGTCGAGCTATAGCGTGGGCATAACACTAGGAAGAAGTATCAGGTCAAGGTCGTTTTTCAAAAAAAGGGGGAGGATGGAGGAATTACAGGCCTTTAGATTCTCTCGCTTCTACTAAAATATGCAGCTTTAATTATTTTATGATTGATGAAGTACATTTTAACATTGCACTGATGCTCTGACATTGTAACTGAGAGACATATAAAATAGATAGGTAGACAGGCAGGCAAGCAGGTAAATAAATAAATAACAGGTGGTTATTGAAGAGTATGAATCCCACTGAGACTTACATACAGTGTATACCTGCTTTATGGAACATCCTCCCTTCCAAAATTAGACTGGCCCTATCTGGCTACATGCTATATGGGCTGACTATGCCCAGGGCTCCCAAAGAACCAGAAACGTTAATATAGGTGGCTCCAACTGCTGAGGTGGCTGTTTCTTATTCTCCCCCTACCTTGGCTGTATCTGGGTTTTTAAAGATATTGATTACTACATTTTCTATTGTTATTATTTATTTATTAAATTCATATGGTGCACATCTCACTGCTGAGTGATTCTGGGTGGCTCATAGTTGTATTCTGTTTTTATATCTTTTTATCTACTGTTGTGTGCTGCTCAGTAAGATGAGTGATTCAGCAAGATGGGTGGCTATATGAATTTGATTAATAAACACACACACACACAGACACACACACACAGATATACCACACCACAGCATAGACCTTTTTTAAAAAGAAAATACACAAAGCAATAACACCATGCATTGCAGCAAAAAAGTAAACTAGTATATCATCCAAACATTCAGTAAAAATACTGTAAACAAGGATAAAACAGGATGGCTACCTGGATGAAGAAACTTTGAGAAATAATTTTGTGTCAGCGTATGTAAGCAGGGATTTGGACTACTACCAGTAGAAGTAAAATTATCAACCAGCAGAGGGTGTTTTGGACTTGTCTTTAACATACAAACCTCACGTAGACTTTCCATTCCTTCTTCTGTAACAAAACACTGTTTCTCTCTCTCTGTGGATTGGGCTGTAAATCCAAAAATCCTTTGCTGAATTACAGATTATTTCCATGGCCCATTCCTCCCCCCCCCCCGAGGATGGGGTAAAAAGAGAGCTGGGGTAAATAAAGGAAGATGGGGGGGGGGATAATCAAACCTATAGAGAAGTGAGAAGGTCTGAGAAGAATGCTGCAGGTGGGAGAGGGAAGACTGCCTCTAGTTGGCTAGTTGGTCTGCAACAAATGTTTGAAACCCCATCCAATCCTGGCTGCCCCTTTCTTTCTCTCTCTCTTTTCTTCCCCCAAAGCAAGCTTAGCTGTATCTGCTCAGGCACTGCACACTGTTTTCCCTTCATGAATCTTATGGCGGTAATAGGAAGCAATTGAAAACATTAAGAAACTGTCAGTTAAAGAGCTTTCCCCCATGGAAGGAGGTCAAATCTCCATGAGATCCTGAGACATGTCTTCCATTGGGTTCTTTCAGCCCAGGCTCCTTGATGAGAAAACACAGACAATGCAGCTTTGTTCCACAGCTGGGTTCTGCCAGCACAAAGCAATTGCTGGGGAGCCAAAGTTTACTTTTACGCATGACAGGATGATCACAACAAAAGGGACTGAATTAGTCCATCCCGGTGCTGTTTTTCCAATGGCGTATGAAGAGAGCAATTTCTTGCCCTTTTGTGTTTCCATTCTCCTCATCCCCAATGTACAAATTGTACCTGCTGAACTTCAAAAGTAATTTTCTGCTTTAGTTTATCAGGCTCATCATGAATGGTCATCCCATCTTTCCTATTCTTTGCAGGTCCTCCCAGCCTGTCCAAATAGGATACATGCATTTTCCACTCTGAATCCAAGCAGATTCAAAGAATGCTATTCTGAAGGCACTGGTCTCTCTGTTACTCTCTGATAATTTTAATTGCATTCCAGGAGTATCTTCCATTTGCATATCAGAAAGCAGACCATTCTTCCAACAAAAGCAAAATCCATCATCCGTGATGAACTAATATTAAAGGAATACTGCCCCCCAAACTTCAAAGCTCCCTGTAGTCTGCCAAAAAGGTCCATGAGAAAGTTTCCATATATTACCAAAATTCACCTACCTCATTCTAAAGATTCCAGAGCAGCAGGGGGGAAATGTTACGGTATATTGCTCTGTGCATTAAATTCCCAGAATTCTAGCACTGCATGTTAGTCTCATATCAACTGATTTTATGCAATTCAGTGGTGAGAAAAATAAGGTTTTACACTTAGGCAAGAAAAACCAAATGCACAGGTATAGAATAGGTGGTATGTGGTTCAACAGCAATAACTGTGAGAGGGATCTAGGAGCCACCACTTAAGTATGAACCAGCAGTGTGCTGCAGTTGCCAAAATGCCGGTGCAGTCCTACGTTGTGTCAACAGAGGGATAGTATCAAGCTCATATGAAGTCTTAGCACCATTTTATACTGCACCGGTAAGACCACACTTGGAATATTGGATCCAGTTTGGGTCACCTAGATACAAAAAAGATGTTGAGACTCTGGAAAGAGTGCAGAGAAGAGCAAGAAACAAGATTAGGAGGCTGGAGACTAAAACACGTGAAGAATGGTTGCAAGAATTGGGTACATCTAATGTAACAAAAAGAAAGACTAGAAGTGATACGATAGCAGTCTTCCAAAATCTAAAGGGCTGTGCTCTGAAGCACTTAAAGTAACAAGAAGAACAAGAAGCAACAGATGGAAACTTATCAAGGAGAGAAGCAACCTAGAACTAAGGAGAAATTTCCTGACAGTGAGAACATTTAATCAGTGGAAAGGCTTGCCTTCAGAAGTTGGGGGTGCTCCATTGCTAGAGGTTTTTAAGAAGAGATTGGACAGTAATTTGTCTGAAATGGCATAGGGTCTGCTACTTAAGTAGGGGATTGGACCAAAACTCTTCCAAGATCCCTCCCAACTCTGTTATTCTGATTGTAAATTAAAATATTTCTATGATTGGGAAACTTGGTAGTTAATAAGCTTCTAATTTCACTTGAACAAACTGCAGCATGAACCCTCCTGTAGATTTCCTAATGTGTGTGGACATAATTGCCCTGCCCATCTTGCCTGTAACCTGTTCAAATGTAATTTCATAAGAAGAATTTCACTGAAGACTCCTAAGCAAATTTAGCATCATAGCTTGTGGATAGATCCTTTTGTAGATGGATGTTTAAAAGAACAGGAAAACAGGAGAAGAACAGAAAAAACAAGTTGACTGGAGAACCTTCATATTAGAAGGATATAAGAAGGCTCGCTATTTGGATTCAATATTTGTTAATAAATTATCTGGAGTTAGGGTGAATAGTGCATTGGGAAATTTACTGCCATAAAAAACTCCAGAAGGACCTCTCAAAGCTGAGTGAGTGAGCAGCAAAATGTCAAATATGACTCAGTCTCAGTAACTGTAAACTAGAAGTGTAAATATAGTGAACAAAAAGCCTTAACCAGACAGTGATGGGACTTGATAGTTTGCACAAACCCCATTAATTGATTAGAAGTGAGGCAAAAATACTCTAACACCTCCAAGGCTTAACGTCTTCTCAGATTTTGCCTCTTGGGATGGCCCAACATACATGTCCTCTCCACTGTGTCCATAAGTGATGATACTGGTTACATAGGTAGATAACTTTGTTTTCTGTATTCTTCAGTAATATCCTAAATACGTTTTGCAACCAAAGAGTTCTTAAAATGTAACTAAATAACAAAATTGCAAATAAAAAGGTCTTTAGGTATGCTTCAGTACATCAAACGTGACGAAGACCCTCATATGTATAAGCTCTGCTTGTCTGAAAAATAGAGGGGCTTCATTATATCTGTGGCTTGAGCCATACCCTGGCTTGTCATGGAAAGCAGATAAATGGTTTCTTAAGTACAGGAATATCCAATCCATGAACGATAATATTTTCTCTTCTGAGGTAGCATGGAAAGACAAATTGTTTTCTTTAACCTACGGTGATTTCCCCCTCTCTCTTCCTCTGACAGGATGCATCCTGTTGGCAGGTTAGTCAGATGACTATTTTTAAGCAATATTCACCTAATCAGATATAAAAAGGGAAAGGGGTAGTTCCCAGTACCTAATCTCTCCTGAAAAGCCAGCTATAATTCCTCCATTTGGAGGGTGATGGGCAAGAGCTACTGTTTAAATACAGCGTTTTTCTAAGCAGCAACTACAGGCTGAGAGCAGTCGTTTTGTGGCAGAGCTCCAGAGGAAAGAAATGCATATGCAATCCCAACTCTAATTCCAGTGGGGAAGCATGACTGCAAGGCGGTGCACAGGTCTAGGCAGCTGCCACCAGCCGTCTACCTCTGTTTTGCAAGTATTCTCACTTGATGGTCTTCTCAGCAGGGTCCAATATTTTCAGGGGCTCATAGGAACGGCATCCCACAATTGAAAGAGACTCTTAATATAGGTATCGAACTGGCAGCTGCTGCCAAATCTACAGGTTTCCTGACTCATCACTAGCACAAATAGCGGTTTTCCATTCTCAGCTCACAGCTCATCTGGGGTTTAAGGACAGCCAGAAGAAGGAACTGATGGATATCTGGACAATGCAGGGGAATTCCAGGTGAGCAGACAGGAGCAAAGGAGAGGGAATTGGTTGAAGCAGAGGACTAAATGGCTGGCCAACCTGATCAGTAATGGACATTTGCCCTTCTATTCTTCCTGCATGCGTGGCCTTATCATCAGGCTTAGAAGGTAAGCAGTGATGCTCAGCATCGACACAATGAGACAAATAACTTTATTCTTATAGCTATCTGCATTTAATGGTTCCAGAGGGGGAGGGGAAATCTAGCTTCTCGTGACACAGATCCACATCATGTGGGAAAAAGAAGACTTTCTGCATTGGCTTATTCAAGAAGAAGGGCCCTGACAGATCAGACCAGTGATATATTTTATCTGCCTGTGGGAAGCCCAGAAGCAGGAGATGGCCTGTGTCTAGTTTGTGTGCTCCAGCAACTGCTTTCTGGAGGTAAAATAGGGCACTTGCAAGTAGGACTCATGATAGTCTTATCCACCAGGAAATGTCCTCATCCTGTTGAATTGGCAGTCATTCTTAAGGGCTGATTCTATGCTAGGTAAATCAGCATTTTTATGTCACTAACCTGTCAGGCCACCATTGGTTGACCCCAAATTGATCCTACAAGACAAGAGGCATCACATGTAGATTTGGGAAGTCTGCATTCAGCAAGTCTCCATATAAAACTTTATATACTCTAACTTCTATCGTTAGTAGGACGAAACTGCATGCCAAATCTGACCATTGGTATTTATTTAGACTGATTGGGAGTGGCAGGTAGAGCCCTTCTTGAAAATTCTTGAAGCTAAAAATGCCAGGAAAATGCTCTTCCATATGAAGCATGTGGTTAAATACTGCTTTACGGTCTTTCTTCAAATATTTCTCTCATGGTTCTGGCAAGATTCAACCCATTTGTCTTCTCCAACTAATTAAAGAAAGACGAATTAAAAGAGATTTTTAAAAAAAATCCTCAAATGATGCTTTCCCAAGACACATATTGTTTAGCCAAGGATGTTCTGCGCTGATGAATAGGAAATCTCTACACTTGCCAAACTTACTACCGGGGACCTTTTATTGGAGCTGAACATAGTTACTGTGAAGAAGGAAAAGATCTAAATGCAAAATTCTCAGAAGACGAAGTCCCCAGAAGCAGACCGTCTTCCAATTCACTGCAATAGCTTTGTGGAGTTTTCCTCCTCTTCTGCCAAGTAATCAATAAATGCAGATTGGTCAGGAGAAGCTGGGGCCTCAGGCTCTCTCTCTTTCCTCCCCTCCTTCCACTGTAAACAACAAACACATCGTGCATAGCATCTCCACTGCAGTCAAAAGCCAGGTCTGCTGCCTCCCTTGAGATTGATGCAGTTTGATAGATAAAACTGGGGCTCCTGTTTGTCTTGTCACTACAAAGGTCATGTCATTCCCTTCCAAGGGTACAACTTGCTGTGATGATTTATTGAGCAGACCCTGCAGCTGTTTCTTAGGCTCCAACCTGCAGTGGCTGAGTCACAGAAGACACACAAACATGCAGGGGTTTTCTTTTCCCAGAGGCAGCTACAACCTCATTAACTAATAGTAAGACCTGAGACAGATACTTGGTGGATCAAGCTGAAGGGCCTCCCGCCTTCAGTCTCATTCAATGGCCAACCAGGTTCCTTCAGAAAGCTTCCAAGCAGATAACCTTCTTATACATAGATATTATTCTACTTTTGAACTGTTGAGTTTCAGTGATATGAACAAACCTGCCCACAAGTCCATCCTAGAAGGTCCAGAAATCAGGAAAAGGTGGGGAAGGGTTAATATTTGTTGTGCAGCACCCTGGAAACTCTTTCCCACCTTCTCTCGTCTTCCAATTGCAAACAGAACAGCAATGTTCTCCCTTTAGCGTAGGTGTGTAGTATTTGAGAATTATGAATGTCTGCAATGAAGTGCCAGAGTGATAATGGGGAGAGCGGCAGCTCAAAGAAGTGCCAATCCATCACAATGCAGATGAAAGTGTACACAATGAAGAGAATAAAAATGGGGAGAAGATGGCAAACATGACATGCTCTTTTGGCATGAATCAGTCCATGATTGGAACACTCATTAAGAGCAAAGACAAGATGATGGGACATGGGAAAAGTTCAATGTCTGCCCATGATAATAGGCAAGAGGACGGAAAAAGGGATGGAAGAGATGAGACGCTGCCCACCGTGTGGATTGAATATTAGCATCAGTGGTGTGTGCCGCTTAGCCTAATGCTGATCCAGAAGAAGGCTAAGAGCTTGTTTCATGATTTGCAACAGAAGGCTGGTGAAAGCACTACCGAAGACATGTTTGTTGTAAGAAATGAGTGATTCCTGGGTTTTAAGGCTCATATGAACTTGCACAATATGAAAGTGAGGGGAGATGTGGTGAGTGCAGATGCAGCCAAGGAGTTCCTGGAAACCCCCAAGGAAATTATCAATTAAAGTGTCTTTGCCCCAACAAATATTCAGTGTGGATGAAACTGGGCTTTTTGGAAGAAAATGCCAGATAGAACCTACATCAGCAAGGAGGAGAAGATAGCAATAGCACTTAGACTTCTATACCACTTCACAGTGCTTTACAGCCCTCTCTAAGCGGTTTACAGAATCAGCCTATTGCCCCCAACAATGTGGGTCCTCATTTTACCCACCTCGGAAGGATGGAAGGCTGAGTCAACCTTGAGCCTGGTGACATTCGAACTGCCAAATTGCAGGCAGTCAGCAGTCAGCAGAAGTAGCCTGCAGTATTGCATTCTAAACACTGCATCACCTGAGCTCAGACAATGCCAGGCTTCAAATCTGTGAAGGATAGGCTAACTTTGATGCTAGGCAATAATACTTCTAGTGTTCTGAGACTAAAGCTGCTGCTAGTTTACCACTCTGAGAATCTATGAGCTTTTAAGAACACTTGAAAGAACTCACTTCCTGTTGTGTGGAAGGCTAACAAGAAAGCTGGATCACCCTTCTCATCTTTGAAGTCTGATTCTTCCACCATTTCATTCCAGAAATAGTTATTACCATGAGAAAAACATCACATTCAGGATTTTGCTAATTGTGGATAATGCCCTGGTCATCCATCTTATCTGGATGATTTCCACTCAAATGTAAAGTGCTTTCGAATACCATCTCCATCCTGCAGCCTATAGAACGGGGATGATAACAACCTTCAAAAAACCATTATCTACACCCACATTTAGGCAGGTAGATAGAAGCAGATTCCCAGATGACCTTTCACCAGTTTTGGGACTCCTATGACATCTACAAGATTATCAAAAACATTGATGCAGCCTGGTGTGAGGTTGCCCCTGTGAAACTGAATGGGGTGTGGAAACATCAATACTCTCAGTTTGTCCATGACTTATGCAGGTTTGAAGCAGTGGAAAGGGAGTCACAGGGTGTGGTCACAACTTGGTTCCCTCATCAAGGAGCTTCAGTTCAACTTGGAGGAGGACCTTGATGAGCTGTTAGCTGCAGACACCGAGGACCTCTCCAACAAAGACTTCATGAAGTTGGAAAGCCAGTGAAAACAAAAGGAAGAGCTTGCCTGAGAAAGCAATGTCATTGTTTGACATGTAGGACCCTAACATTGAGCATTTCACCAAAGTGTTGCAATTATCCATGATGCAATCCACTGCTAATATGTCATCTATGAGGAAAAGAAAAAAGCAACCACCCAAAGTTCAATGGAATGCTTCTTTGGGAAGATAGAGAAATATGTCATATCAATTCTGGAGAATGGGCCAACACCATTGCCACCAGCTTTTACTAAAATGTTGCCACTTATGTAAGGTAAGAATTCTACTATACATGTTTTTCACTAGTTTGGACTTGCAAACAAAATAGACTTGTGAACAGTCTCAACCGGTTTGTAAGTAGGGTAATCTCTCTAGTGGCTTTCTACCAGCTAGTAGTGAGGAAACAACATATGATTCAGAAGGCATTGATAAATTCTTTCCTGTACAAATTTGTCCAATTTTCTTTACATCTAGTGGTTGCAAACTCCATAACTGAACTCTGTGTTGTTTCCTTTTACCAATCCTGAGTCTCTTACCCATTACTTACACTGAACAACTCCTAGTTATAAAACTGTGGGAAAAAGACAGAAAAACCATCTACATTTTAATGACATACATGATTCTCTTCTTCCTTTGAAACTAATAAACCAAACCCCATTTCTTAAGACATTTTGATTGCCATCCTTTTTTGTGCATCTTTTCCATCTTTACAATAGTAGTTTTGAGTGGCGTGGACCATAATTATGCACTCCTTCTTGCAAGGCATTGACTGGGCTTCCAAATGCAGTTTTCCTCTTCTAATGTGACTTCCCTAAGAATTCTGAGTCTGAATACTTGGACTAATGCCAAGTAGATTTTGTTCCTAGCCTTTAAAAGTTCTATGGAATGGCTTCTAATGGGGCTCACCCAGGAACAATTTAAGGTTCAGACCCAATCCCTGGATTCAGAAGAGGAAATAATTTTATTTTCCTTGTACCATCCTAAATCTTATGAGATAAACTTGGTGAGGAGTCCAGGAGGCCTTAACTTCTACAATGTAAAGCAATAGAGTGGTTTCCCTCAGGCACATGGTGCTTGGGGGCAGGCTAGGATATTCCCAGTTCTTTTAGCAACAGGAATGTTAACCTTCCTGTGAAAACATCTCTCTGGGCTTATGATTTCAGTGAAACCCTTCTTTGGAGCCAACATGCAGTACATTGTGTCAATTCCTGAGTTTCTTGATGTCTGCCAAGCTGCTTGCCATGCTTAATTTTACTTTGTACAGATTCATTTGGAAACAAACATTAATGATGCAAAGCAGAAGACCTCCTTTCAAAACCCCAAATGTGCCCAGGCCCCCACAAAACTTAGTGACTCCTACTTTACAGAAAGAGTCCAATTAAACTGCTCTAAGTTCTGAAAGCCTTAACACCTGGATGAAATATATAACAAGGTGTCAGGAAGGAGAAAGGAGCTGTGTAGGCTGACAGGTCATTAACACAACTCATCTTCTGTCGTCAGCCACTGACTACTCACCTGACTGACAGGACATGAGAGTCTAATCAAAGCAAGAGACCAACAATAGGCGCTAACTATTTCAGTCATTAACTTTTATTCATATAACTGGTTTGGAGCTGCATTTTCATTGGCTCTGCTAGTCGTGGAGTAGTTGAGCTAATAATAGCAAGACATAAGAAACCTCCTCAAAGCAAAGCAGGCAACTTGGCTCAAACAAACAAATAAGAAAGATGATTTTTTTTTCTTACAGGCAGCAGGAATGAATGAAATTGTCCCTTTCTCCTTTTCTACACATTTCAACTTTTCCAAATTAAATTAGGTTTGTCCTCTTTTAATAATAGAGCAACCTTTCCCAGCCTAGAGCTGGCTGAAGCTGTGGGAGTCACAACATACCTGATTAAGAAAGCCTGCCCTATTTCAGGTGTTGGATCTCCCGGACAGAAACCGCTTGACTGAAGCAAAAACATTCTGATTTGCACTGAGCTGCCAGTTTAAGGCAGGCCCTACAATGAAATTAGTAAATCTGTGCTAATTTCATGCAGACAGTGAGTAAACAGCAATACTTAGAACAAAAACATGCAAGTTCCTATAAATAGTTTTTACTTGAGTTGGGAATCAAGAAAACAGTAAACAGAAACAGAGAAGAAATCATAGCCTTGCTTTCTTTCACAAAAAATGATTATAATGACAAGCCTGTGCTCAAATACATGTCTTCATTATTAAGCTTGATTACATTTACCAAATCACTGCATATTGCAGTCAAAAGTACAGGAAAAGGATGTGGCTTCTGGTGTAGGACTTCTGCAAACATCATCTGGATTTCTTTCAGTGTTGTTCTTAAATGTATTGTGAACTACCAAAATATTGCAATCTCAAATTTTCCCAGCCAGGAGTCTCCAGATGTAGTAAGATTACAACTCATATCCTCCTTAGCCAGGAGCATAAACTGGATATCTAATCCACAGCTTGCAGCACAGTGGCTCATGTGGTTAGGAGCGTTTGAGACCCGAGTCCTGCTATGTGGCAGGGTGAGCTCCCGTAATTTGCTCCAGCTCCCCCCATTAATGGTGATGTCACTGGCTAATTCTTTCAACCCAGAAGCACCTCAAACAGTGCTTCCTACACTAACGGGATGGGGCACTTGCAGCTTGAGAAAAGTACAAATCAAATTCAAGGAAGCCACAGAAAACCCTTAGAAATTAGTAAAACAATTCTCACCTGTGTTCAAGTGGTGCTCTCCTGGGAGGACAAGCCCACCTCCCTCAAAGCATCCTGACATTTTTGCAGAAAGCTCTATGACTATTAGAGATTTAAACATTGGATGCTCTGGAGTATTTTGGTTTTAACATCCATCCCTGGCACACCAGTGATTATTATCCCATTTATTATTTAGGACCTGCCTCAGTCTAGCCATTCTATGCACTTGATGTAATGAGAAGCAGTTCCCCAAAGCTTATACCTTTTAATGATAATTATTAGTCACAAAAAATGCTATCAGATTCCTGATTGATATTTTTTTTTTGCCACCATAGACTAACACAGCTCTCCTCCTACAAATTTGTACAGAAATAGTTATTTAGCCAGTTACAGCCACTATGTCTGTAGTTTGGCAAGCTGTGCCTTGCTTGAGCTTGGTGTGTTGCACCACTGCAACGTTACTCAGTCTTGCTTGCTTCTGAAGTGTATTCCTGTCGGGAACTATGAAAATAAAAAGATCAATGCCAGCTTCCTAATCTAACTCCTACCAAGAGAGGGGAACCATAGCTACCTAAAAACAATATTCTCATAAACAGAGGGACACTAGATTTTGACCAAACAGGCTATCACATCATCCCCTGATGCTGTCTGCTAATGATCCTATCTTCCTTAAAACATCCTTGGCAGAGGTCCACTGTTGAAAGTTATGGTCAAGTTCCTGATCAGATGTGCATGCTACCAAGCCATCTCCAAATTTTGTTTTTATGCTCCCTGTTTCTTAAGAAAAGAATTAGAAGGTAGCAAAAGTTCCAGAAAGTTTGAACTTCAGTGTAAATTCCAAGTCCAAGGAGGATACTTTAAAACTACCAGCTCTTGGGCATTTCTCTGCTACCTTTGGGGGGGTTCCTGGCATGCTGTAAGGAAATGGGTTGGTGTGATTTTCCATTAGCTCTCTTAATAATCATTCAATAAAATCTTATTTGGCATTTCACCCTGGGTGGAGCATGCTTCTTCCCAATCCTAAAATCCTACAGGCTTCTGTCTGCCAGAACAACTGCATTCCTACTGCAACCATGAGTATATTCAGCTTCTGACCAACAACAATTCCAAAATCCTTATTAGATGTAGTATTTCTAAAACCTGACATCCTCTGTTTTATAGATACTTCTCTTTTTTCTTGAGAAGAACCTCATGCTTGTTTCTACACAGCCTCAGTCTGTTGTATGTCTATGAAGATTGTCAGTCATGACCGTCCCAAAAGTGCCTTTTCAAAAGGCAACTGGACTTCCTTTGTTTTTGCTTGAAGACATTTCACTTCTTATCCAAGAAGCTTCTTCAGTTCTGAATGAATAGATTCAGAACTGAATTTATTCAGAACCATTCATTCAGAACTGAGGAGCTTCTTGAACGAGAAGTGAAACATCTTCAGTCAAAAACAAAGAAAGTCCAGTTGCCTTTTGAAAAAGCCAGTTGTCCTTTGGGACGCAGTCTGTTGTCTCCAGTCCCCTTCTCTAACTTATTAAGATCATTTTCAGCTTGGCTTTTGTCTTCTAGGGACTTAAACATCCCACCTAGTACAGTGTGGTCTATCAATTCAATAAGCATTCCCTCTACCTCTTTGTTCAAATCATTAATAAAAATGAAAAATGTCAATATGCCAACCCTCCCTAAAAAAACAACCCATCCCCTTAATCTTAGCTCAGTAGCTAATTGGCAGGCATACATTCATGATTTTAACAATTTTGGTTAGAAAGTCAATAAACATTGATGCAGACGTGATCATCACCTTGGACAGAAGGACTATTTCCTCTGGCCATGATAGTAGTATCCCTATCTATTGGGAAGGCACTGTGATAGGAAAGTTCCATCTTTTATTTTGGCTCCCACGCATTTTCCAGTTTTGATAAGCAATATCGGTTTAGCTACTAACCTTGAGATAACTAGAGGCTTGCTTTAAAAACAGTTGCTGCCTATCAGCCAGAGTCACACCTGTTCCCAGTTGCCTAATTATCAGTTGGGTTTGTTGGATAGTGTCAGCCTTGCCAGGGAAACCAGATAGGAAATGCAATTGGATGAGCTAATTCTACTTTGTTGTAAAGCTACAAATTTGCAAGCCTGAGGTACATACTTCCCTCTGTCACTATTAACTTCTTCATCCATTAGGACAAATCCTTCTTAAGTTTCTTTCTCTGACTTTTAAGCTAGTGGGAACTCCTTGCTCTCTTTTGTCTGATTTTTCCCCAGGCAGCATTTTTTCCTTGTCTGCCAAGGTCATCCACATATTCCATTACAGGAAGATTGCTGGGAAGTAATAGCTTAGATTTGATCGTCTTGTATAAAATGTTTGGTTTTCAAAGTGGCTTCTCCAACCTGATGCCTTCCAGATCGGTTCAACAGTCCAATAATGGATGGGAGTTCTGATGCAATAAATCTGGAAGATAGCAGGATGGTGAAAGATGGTGTTCTGTTGGCCTATCAGCATAGAAATTAGTGTGCTTGTTTCAACTAGAGCAAGACTGTCAAGCTCCCGGCCCATGGGCTGGATGCATCACACACTGGCCACGCCCACACCTGGCTTAGTGAAGGGGGAAAAGTCCTGATACATCACGTGACGCCGCTGTGATGACGTGAGCTTGGCACCCCTGCTCATTTTCAATTTCTATCTTCTAGTTTCTTCTCCTCTGAACCTTCTTTGAAATGCCATCACTTGCCTTGAAATGCTATCACTTGCTTTGAAATTACTTGCCTTGAAATGCCATAATTTACCATGAAATGCTACCACTTGCCTTGAAATTACATGCCATGAAATGCCACCTGGACAACAGAAGATGTCAAACAAACATTTAGGTCAATGCATGTACGTAGGTAGGTCCTGGAGATGCATGCTTCATAGGCAACTCAAATGTTTTAAGAAATTTATAAATGCAGAAAATGATGAATGTGTGGCAAAGTGTGAAGAGGGAGTTACAACCTTTTATTTTCAACAGGAGAAATAACACATGATGGGATGGATGCCTCAAGTGTCTTAATAGCTGTGAAATCTGGGAACTAAAGGGGTCATCTGGAGCTCACACTTCTTATAACTGCTTGAGGGTCATACAAATTGCATTATGTGCACTTCAGAGCAGGCAGGCACAGCCAAGCCAACTTTATAACATGCACAAATTCAGCATTCACAAAATGCCCTGGTAGGCTACTAACGGCCACAATCCACCTTCACAAACCTTCCTCAGGACTGTTCCATTAAGGGATGTGCCTCCAGTCTATTTGGCCTCTCCCATCTTTGTATAGCCTGAACTCCAGGAGGAGCCCAAGTGCCCCTCCTCATAGCCTCTGGAGCCAGAAGAAATGGGCCTTGGAATTCAAGGGACAAAGTGCCAGGGTGGATGAGTTAAAGCACAAGGCAATTCCTTCCTCTCTCACACTATACGTACCCATCCATTTATATAGACAGAGAACCATTAAGCAAAACCATCCCAACAGATAATGAAAGCCTTTTTGCTAGCCTAATTACTGCACATAAGGAGATGGGAGTTTTTAAAAAGATAGGAGCAATAGAAAGGAGTTGTTAATCATTCCTTCATCAGTCACAGACAGCTACCATCCTACGTTCCCCAAAGAGCAACCAGGCTGAAAAAATGGCTCTGTGAGGCAGCCTTTTTATAACTTTTGTGCAGGACCAGGGCTGGGTAGGGAAGTTTCCTCTGGCCTAGCCATTCTCTACTTCTGTTTGGTCAGGGAACATAAATGAATTGTAGGCAGACTATGATACCCAGTTGTTTTCTCTATACAATGTTTCTCCTGCCATGAAAAACCCATGAAAGACAGCTGGAATACTTACTGCCTTATCCAAAGTCAGCTTGGACAAGTACTGTTGCTTGCTAACTTTCAAAGACTCTACTTTCAACTTGAGATTCTCTGGAAGCATTTCCCGCAATTGGGGACCACAAAATAAACACTCGGAAAGAGCTGGAGCCATCCAGTAAACAAAGGACCCTGTTTTTAAGTACAAAGGAGTTCACATTTTTCTGAGAATCAGATAGTTATAGTTGCATTTGCATATGCCTTCCCTTCCTCTTCATTTTTAAAGATCCTTTTGAATTAAATTTAAACCATCCACTCCCAAAAAAATCAGAAATCCAATATTTATTTACCATTTGAATTATTTTATGCATCTCATTCCATAATAATAACAGTTAGCATAAGCTTGTGGTAAAAATTTTCTTCAACAAAAACTTCTCTGGGGCTAGAGTTGAGAGAATCATCAATCTAAAGTCCTGTTTTTAGAAAGTCAATATTGTATTTCATATTCACACTTTTCTTTTTGGATTACTTCTAAAATATCACAGTTCAGCTTAGCACAGTACTTGTCTGTTCACAGTCAATAGCAACTCTTAAGACCACTGTTGTCAATAGTTGTCAATATTCTGAATTTTAGTTCTGCCATTTCTCCTTGTATCCTACAGAGAACTCATTTTCAGCAACTTATTCATTTTTGTGAACCAGCTAACTGATGATGAACTTAGGAAGAAGGAAGCTGAGAGGAAAGCTGGCTGGTGACAAACATGGGGAAGTTGCAACAGACAATAGGTTGATCTCTGTGGTCTTCAGAGCACAGTTAAGAATAACTGTTCTTGGGGATAGAATCTGACATTTCACTCAGTGATGGCTTCTGTGATGTTCAGGCACTTGAGAGAAGTGCTTGAGCCCTAAATAATGGAACAGATTTGCTACTTTCCCTCAGGACACTTTCTCTTTGTCATCTTTCAACTCTTAACACAGCATGCAAAACCTCTTCTCTATCATTGGCGGCGG
>JANHFL010008176.1:212392-242042 GCA_032468155.1 Oxyrhabdium leporinum
CGGAAGATGAGGGGAGAAGAAGGGATTTCAAATAAAATATTAGAAAAGGATATATTAATGATTGAATAATCTTGAACTGATTCCAAGTAAGACTATAATCTAATGGCAGCATTAGGGAAAGATCACCAAGAGCACACTAGCCCAGTGTTTTCAAGTTGATTTGGAGAACAATTCCCAGAATTTTCATCCAATGTGGCTAAAGGGCATGAGGTGGGAGGACTGGACTAAAAGACTAACACACATTTGTTTAGTGACCAAAGCTACATTGGCACGGAAAAAATGAGTTTTTCACTCACCATTGCAGCACCCTCAGTGTCACATGATCAATATTCGGATGCTTGGCAACTGGCTCATATTTATGACAGTTGCAGTCTCGGGGGTCATGTGACCACCTTTTGTGACTTTCTGTCAAGTAAAGTCAGTGGGGTAACCAGATTCACTTAAGAATTGTTACTAACTTAACAACTGCAGTGATTCACTTAACAACTGTGGCAAGAAAGGTCTCAAGATGGGGCAAAACTCACTTAACAACTGTCTTGTTTAGCAACCTAAACCTTGAGCTCAATCGTAGTTGTCGAAGACTACCTGTACTTGTGACGGTTACTCAACCTCTTAGCTTAATCTCCCTTATAAGGCTGCTGTAAGGATAAAGTAGGGCTTCACACCCTTTCTGCCTTGACAAAGGATAGGATTAAAAGGGCAAATAAACACAAGGCAATCTACCAAAGGTGGCCATGTTGTTAGACTTCTGCCATTTCCAAAGTCAAGGTGAGAATCTGTCATTTTGAGGGATGACGTGTGATGGTGAGACTGAAAGAAGAGAAGCTCCCTCTATGCCTTTTAGACCAGCCTGCTTTACAGTGAATAAGGCCAGCAGCTCAGGCAAGACAAGCAGATATTCAAGAGGGGGGCCTGGAACTTCATACAGGCACCCTTAAGGTCAGAAATATTCTCAGGATGTGGCTCAAACAATCAAGATAGAGGTCTTGATGGTGTAATCAAAGCGCCACCTTTACGTCCACCACACATAAAAAACAGGCAGGGCTTTCATCCCATAACCACCATCTTTTTTGACCACACCTTGTGGACATCCCCAATTATGGGTCAAGCTATGCAAGAAGGTTCAACGTTCATACGGGAAACATTAATAGGCATTCTTCTCCTAGCTCCTAGAGCAGGATTTCCCAGTTGTCCTGCTCGTATTTCTTGCCTGCCTTCTCACTTTTTCAAAGTGATGGCAGTGCCAGGCATTTCATTACAGCAAATGACTCCAAAGCAGGAGGAGGGGGACAGAAGCGGAGGAGGACACACAGTGATTAACACAGCCATCCTCTCAAAGCATCTTCAGTACAAAAAAATATGACTTTATGCTTGCATTGAGGGGAAGGCAATCAATTGTTTTACTGATGTCAAAGTGGCTGAAAGAGATCCTAAGGATAGAGCTGAGACCATAAAACATAAGCCCTGTAGGGACAGGAAAGGCTACAGAACCTGAAGCAGCAGCTCTAAAGCTTCTTTAATGCTTTGCGTAGGAAGCAGTGAATTTATTGTATTTGAAAATAGTTGATTGAAACACACTAGTAAGTTGTACTCTGGCTCCTTCTGAACAATGATAACTTTAAAACTCTATGCGTAGGAGTGTACATATTTAAGAGTCAGAGGCATCGAGCAGAAGTCTACGCAAATAATACTGCATCTTTAAAACTGGTGGTTCCCCCAGTGCTCCTGCAGCATTGCAAAAAATTCCCTTGGAAAAATCCACTTCTTTTTCACCCCCTACCACATAGCTGGAAGCAACACGCTTGTCTTTGTGCCCAGTGCTCACAATTGTTGTCAGTAAACTGGAGAGTTACATCTGGTCCATCATATCATGACATGACATAACATTATATATAATATATCATAATAGTTTGGCAGTCACTCTCTCTCAGCCTAACTCACCTCATAGAGAGAAAAATAGGAGGAGGAATGTTTTCTGCCTTAAGTTATTTGTAAAAATAATAAAGGTGCAATACAAATAAATAAAAAGGGAAATATACCAATCTGCTAAAAGCAGTTTCCAAACCTCTCTTGGTTTGAATATTTAGGAGGGTAAGTAGAACTCTCTGCTGGAGGTTTCCTGCAGAGTTCATCAAGTGGAAGGTTCTTTGTCACAAAGCAATATTCCAATCAAAGCAAATCAATACTGATAGATTTTTGCTGAGGGGTAAATGTGTGTGTGTGGGGGGGGGGGTAGGCAGTTTAAGGAGAATGTTGATTGAAAAAAACAGCATAAGGGAGAAATGCCAAAGCAGCAGTTTACCTCAGTGCAAAAGTCTCAATTCAATTTCCCACCCTTTGGTTGCTGTTACATTTTTTAAACCGAAAGACTGACGGAGAACCAATAATGGGTCTCCTGGTGTTGAATCCAGCTATGCACAAGCCCTCTGTTTCATCTTCAAAGTATATAGGGTCAGAGTAAAAGGTGTTTCCTTTTGCTAGTTGCTTTGGAATCAGGTTGTTGGAGATTTTTTTTTCTTCTGGAAAGCTTGGATAATGACATGCCAGACAAATGATGTACATTTGAAATATTATACAGTTTTACTGAAATGTAGAGGACAGTGCATTGTGTCTGGAATTGCAGTGATATCAAGGAGTTTATGGACCCAGTATTTTATTTTCAATTCTTTCCGGCTTCTGTTGCCGGATTGTCTTGTGACCTTTCCTTCATCCAGATGGAGAATCTTTGTTCAAAGCATTTACGTGCAGCCTTTGAGCTTCTGGTTTGATTACTAGTTAACTACAGAATCAGTAAATGCAGATCAATACCAGTAACTGAAATCAGTGCAAGTAATTGATGAAGGTAGATAAAGGCTTGGGATTCCTAGTAAATAAAAGGCCCTTCTAAAGCTGAAGGACCATTAAGACTGGCATTATATGACTCTCCCTGAAGTTTCCTGCCAATGTCTTTTTTCTACCACTGCTACCACCTAGGTAGTACTGTACCTTTCTTTTCCCCAAAGTATGTGGCACTCAAGCAATTGGTGCCATTTGAAGGCAGGACTCTTGTGAAAACTATATTTGGAAGGGGTATAAACTATCCTTCCCACAAAACAACTTCTCCAAACCCAGAGAATTAAACAGAAAATCCCAGCTCGACTCACATGAATAACATGACTGTCCCTTGCTCTATCCACTGGGGTCCTTTGCCCCTCCCCAACTGTTAAATGTGCCCTAGTCACCAAGATTGCCCATTCTTAATGATGCTATTGTATCAATATCATTGCATTTCTATTATGCTAGATATCCTGTTTGAAGGAATTGATGATATGACTACTTATAAGGGCTATGGTTTGAGATGCTATACGAAAGGCAAGCAAGTTTTTCTTTCCGGCTCCCTAGAAATATACCTCATGGATTTAAAGCCCCTTTTGTAGTCCACTTATTCACAGATGTTACAAAATGGCTTTTGAAATGTTTCCTAAAAAATATTAGCAAATTGTGTTGTAAATCCTAAAGTAGCCTTAACAGATTTTTTAAAAAATAAAGTAAGTATGGATCTCGCCAAAGGGGGGAAAAATCCTCTTAAAATCCTGCTCTCATTCCTACAGTCTTTGGAAATCCAAAAATATCAAGAAGGTCCCCCAGCATCCAAAATGTGCCCAACTCCAGTTCCTAGGGGTTCGCTAGCACTGAAAACTTAGCTTCAGGATGCAGACATAAATAAACTAGATTAAAACTTTACAGTCTGTTTTAAATAAGACACGAAAAACAACAAGAAACTCCACATTCCACCCAGACACTATTAAAATTTAGTGCCATCTAGGTTCTAAGCTTCATCGTGACATCATCCATGCAGGTAGTAAAACTGAATAACAGAATAATTTATAATCATTTCCTCCTGTTTATATAGTGCTGCTGTTTTTCTCCAGCTAACATAACTTCCAATGGAAGAGTCAATCACTTGAAATTTACCTCGTTATAAATTTGAGAAATTTCATTTCGTTCATCTATGTATCCCCCTTTCCCTTTCCCTCTCCCCATGCTCTTGCTGGAGGCAAAATGTAATTGGCTGAAATGAAGCAAATGGGAATCAATAACTTACTAAGGAATCAGAAACTGCCTCTTACTTGCCTATGCTTTGAAGTATGGCCTCATTTAACTTCCACCACTAAACAAGAAATAGATCTATGAGAATGATCCAAAACTGATGCTAATAATAGGCAAGCAGACACACGTCCAACCACACTGGCTGATTTGGGGTGTCTCACCCAGGAGGTAGAGAGACAAAAGAAGAAGACGGTCAGATAAGTATGTGCCATAATCTTTGCCCCCCCTGCTCTGCTTTCTGTCACATCTTTCCCTTTACAATCAATAAAATAGTTTGGAATTAAATGTTGATGGGGGGGAGAGTCCCTGAAACCTGAAAGCAATATTGCTAAATAGTACAGGATTGAGATTTTAATGTCTTAAGATGAAATCATAAGACCAACTTGCAATGCATCTAAAATGGGACAAAAATTAATTAAAATCCTAATATTCTGACCACAAATGAGGAAACTGCAAAGATTCACAGACCTGCAGAAGGATAAACAAACATTTGTACCGTAACTTAATTTATTATTTTGATATACCAGTTCTCAATGGCAAATAAACAAAATCCTGTTTAGACTCTGTACAGAGGCTTGTCTTTTGGTGGAAATGCTGGTGAAAATAATGAAAAAACCAGACACAGTGCCGCTTTGAAATTTGTCACCCATCCTAGCATCTACAGACTCTGTTGCTATTAAATATGTATATAACAAGATCAATGAGATGGCTACATGCCATAAAATAAAATAATATAAAAAATAAAATAAAAATCAGCAGGCTGTTCACAATTTCCCACCCCCACCCCCCTAGCACACACATTAGACCGACTGAATTCTGATGTGTTGTTTGGAAGGAAATAAGCAACTGTTGATACAAACAAATGAATGGATATTGTCCACTACATGTTTCAGATGCTTTCGTTACAAAATTTAGAGTTAAGGACTGTTCTGCAAGGAAAATGGTGACATGGGCCTATTATCATCATTTAGCTGTTGCTCATCTAAATGCTCTTCAAACCCTGCATTTATTCCCTGTGTATCAAATGCAAATATATCTATTTAGTCAGTAAGATCAGAAAGAAAATAAGTTCCCTTGAATCTGTGAAAGCTAAGCTGAGAGGCAGCAGTTCTCACGACAGAGATCTCAGGTCAGTGACCAACCAAGGCTCGGCCTTCAAGGGCATAAAGGCCAGGCGGAGTTCACTGAAGCATGGGAAAACCAGGAGGCAGCAATAATAGGGGTTAAAATGCTGCATATATAAAAGGGAACTCTTCCTGCACCCTCAAACTGACAATCAGCTGTTCATCATGACTCCATTCTAGTTAGCAATAAAGATTCTTCTTTAGCTGTCCTTTGGAATGAGTCTGACAAGACTTCTGCTGAATCTGAGACTAGAAGTAAAGTTAAACTCTGTGAAGATTTCTTCTCCTTTCCTAAATTGGCAGAATTAGATTCTAAACAATGCTAAGGCATACACTCGTGGCAGACGTTTTCTGAATGGCAGAAGCCAAACAGAAAAGTTCATTTAAAAAACAGGGGTAGGATAAATCAAAGAAGAATAAGAAAGAACTTGGATAAATTAAGAGAAACACCTCTTTGGAGGCATGACTAAGTGTATTTTAACAAAGGACACTCCCATCATAATGGAACTTGGAAAATTTTTGCCTGGGAGGCAACGATTTTATGTGGCTCATTTTTTTTTAACTTGCTTGCAAGTAATTCTGAAAGAATATGATAAATACAAAAGAATGGATAAGAAGAGGATGATTTTCCCATCAGTGGTTTTCTCTGTTCTATCTTTTCACCCCCTCCCCCAATATTTCTCTGCATCTAAAAAAGAAAATTGCTACCTTGCAGAACTAATGAGCTATTAAACAGCATGAAACATACAAAAGGTTTTGCCCATCCTGATGCCGAGAGGCCAATTTACCAATGCAATGGATCCCCCTGGACCAATGCAGAGCTACAAATGGCAGTTGAAAGAATGCAAATGAAATGAAACATAGGGATGTTGGCATTTTTCTTTTATAAATTATTAACACGTCAGGTCTGAACTGGTCCCTCAAGGCCAGTGTCCCAATCGCTCTTTTAACAAGCAGGTACCGTGTAGACATTTGGCTCTGGTCCTTATTTAGAAAGCACATTGTGGGGACTGAATGCTGCAGAAGCCCAGGTAGAGTTCAGTCTGAGCAAGAGCTGAGAACACCAAGAGTTTTAGCATTAAATTGTATGAAGAAACAAATTTCCCCCAGGAGAACTGGAGGCTCTTGCAGTCTTACCTCTGCTCTGGTTAGGTAGCCTCAGGCAAGAGATTTTTTTACAGCTACAGCTGTTACTCAAATCTGCAAAATGGGAAGAATAAGATTCCCCCTGATTTTCAGGTCCGCTCTCAGGATCAGAAGATATTAAAAAGTGCCATAGAAATGCTGAAAACTGTTGATTATTGTTTAATTTTCTCTTCTTGTACAGAATTCAGGCTGAAACACATAATATTTCCTAACTCTACATTTGCTCATTTATACCATTCTTGCGGTATTGTTTTGAACCAAGAAGAATTGATTCAAAATAATCCGATGAGCCTTATGGCTATGAGATTCGAACCTGAAGCTCCTTAACACTTACAGTCTGTGGTTAACAGACTGTAATTTCCATGATCTTTGGTTCTTTTAATGTAGACAAAACTCTTGAGTAACTACTAGTTGTTACATTTGAACTTTTTCAAATGAAAGGAACGGTCATGCAATCCATTACAAAAACCTCAAAAAAGATTTGAACAACTATTGAGCTCAATCCTAAAACAATTAGCTTTATTAATTATTAAGTCATTCTAATAGTTTATATATTAAATAATCTTTAATAAAATATTAAGGGTGGAGGAGGGTGAACCTCTTTTATTTAGGGAGAACTTTCAACCATTGTCTGAGTGACTTAGATCTTGCTGCAGGCTGGAGGAGATGCAGAGCTTTTAATTTTGCTAGAATAATGGACCTATCCATCACAACCTAGTATAATTCCTGGTGGTTTAGGAAATTTAAATGACAAATTGACAAAACCAAAACTTCTACTATTTCTCTGTAGTCAGACCTGTCAAGAGGGGGTGAGCTATCTCCAATGTTGGTCTGCATCTCTTCCGGTCCTATGTGAAT
The DNA here is from genome assembly GCA_032468155.1 of Oxyrhabdium leporinum. Classification (NCBI taxonomy): domain Eukaryota; kingdom Metazoa; phylum Chordata; class Lepidosauria; order Squamata; family Cyclocoridae; genus Oxyrhabdium; species Oxyrhabdium leporinum. The sequence goes on from JANHFL010008176.1 coordinate 219,610, forward strand.
CTACATCCAGCATGTGGCATTGTGGCACTCAATAGGCAAATTGCAAGCAATAGATCCCAAACACAGAAATTTTCCTTTTTAACCTTATAAGCTTCGTGTGAGACTATTAAGGGCAAACAAAAGAAGATATCTAGCTGCTTAGTAGTTGAGGGTAAAGGTAGGGAGAGATCTGGGAGAGTGAGAGAGAGAGGGAGGGAGGGAGAGGGAGAGGGAATGAGATTAAGCCTTCAGCTTGGTGCATCTCAAATAGTTACTATGCAGTGCATAAAAACATTTGGGGCAATGTTTAATTTGGGTAAAATAATGTCATGGCTCAAAAATATTTGGAAACAAACATGCTATGTTGAGAAAGGTTTTTCTCATAGAACCCAGAACCATAAAGCTGGAAGGAACCTCAGAAATCTTCTAGTCCCATACCTGGCTCAAGGCAGGAGACATTATAGCATCCAGTCCATTTTTGAAAACTTCCAGTAATGGAGCACCCACAACTCTGGGAGGCAAGCTATTCCATTGATTGTTCTCACTGTCAGAAAATATCTTCTTACTTCTCGGTGGGATCTCTCTTTAAAGAGCTTCTACCCACTACCTCTAGTCTTGCCCTCTGGTGCTTTGGAGAATAAGTCAGCTCCTTCTTCCCTTTGACAGCCCCCCCCCCCCTCAAGAACTGGAAGACAATTATTATGTGTCTCCTTATCCTTGTCAAAGAGATTACTTTTAAAATGAATAAGGGATTGAATTTTAACAAAAAGTGAGCCTAGGAGAGAGTGGTTATTTTGATTGCACAATAACATGAACCAATGAGAGATTTAAGGTCCATATTCTGTACATGGCAAACAGCACTGTAGCTTTGCCTTTTCAGCACTGACTTCCTGTATTTGTGATACAGGCTGACTGCTGGCACTTGAATACTAAAAGAAGATGCATCAAAGAGATCCAACAGATGGAGCAACAGCTTCAGGGCTCAGGAAAAACCCCACATTGGTTAAAATAAAAGTCCTAAGATTAAGCAAACCAGTGCCCCAAGAATATTTATCTCTTGGGTACAGCACTTGCAATATGAATGGAAGAAGCATTTTTCAGAGGTACATGCTTGGAGAGTTCTTATTTCATTTTGCTCAGAAGGCTTCCAGATGCCTCTTCCACCTCACAGTGGTTGCTGTGGAGATAAGGCCCAGCTGAAAAGAATGGAATTTTAAACCCTGAAGAGTTGGCACAGGTAGGTTGTAACATTCATAAATTATAACAGGCATTATAATAATTTCCTGTTCTAATTAAGTGGGCAGATGCTGTCAGGAATTTGTGTATGTTAATGGCTACTGTTGTATTGTTTTTTGACTTCCTAAGTCTCTTTGCCAAGGCTCTGTAGAATTAGAAGGAATGTGACCCTGACCTAAACATATACTGGTAATTTAGCACTCTCATATACTAATGAACAGTATACATACTGATAATTTTGAATTTCCTGAGAAGAAATGGCAAACTGAAGATGGCCTGGGTAAAAGTGCAGCCAATAACCACATCAGGATGAAGACCTGACAAGCAGACTAATTCTTCATAACTCCTCTCCAGATAAGGAGAGGACTTGTGATCGCCTAAAGGTCCTCCGGACAGTTGCTCCTTGTGAGGAGACTGCAAGACATCAGTCTTCAGCAGATTTAGTGCTCTCAGAGATAAGGAAAAATAATCTCCACTCAAATGCAGTCAGCACTTTTAATAGGACAATAGCTTCACATCCAAAATTGACACCATTAAGCTCATGCTTCCAAATATCTGGTTAAGACTATGGTAAGAAAATATTTATTTACAGAATTGTTCTATTCTGTTGGATTCTGTCCCAAAAATACATTGGCAGTATTGGTATAAATAAGGAAATTTGCCAGAGCAATGAATAACTGCTTAATAAAAACACTGGTTATTTCTTCTCTGCCCATTTATATATATGAGCAACTGAGAACAGGAAGACATTGAAATGTAAACAATAAATAAAAAAAAAACATTTCCAAACCTTTTGCTAAGCTTAATTTTTATTACGAATGAAGGTGAATATACATGTCCCAGAATAATAGTGCAGGATCCAATCGGGATTGGTTACCGGGACCAATTTTGATTAATTTATTGTTAACATATACCATACATATTTATTTAGAATAAAAGGAATAACTACTACAGGCAACTTACGATAAATAAATCCAGCCAATTAAAAAGAACAAAAGTGCAAAACAACATTGAAATAGCTAAAGTAGCAGCAGAGCAGACAGCAAAGATCGGAATCTAGCAAACATTGCTAAATAATTTTCAGTGCTGTGGTTGATCTTAGCTGACCTCAAAACAACTAAAAAGATCTGGTTAATTCTTGGATGGGAGTTCCCCCCAAAATTCCAGGGTTGTGAACTTGCTCGGAAAGTCTGAAAGAACCTCCACCCCACCCACAAATAGCAATGGCTGCCATATAATATTCTTACCAAGAAAAAACATGGGCACGTTTCTGTAGTTAGGAAAGATCAAGCTCAACTTAAGGGAGATTTAATCTTTTTTTCTTAGCTTCCTATTAATGTCAGCTGAATGTACAGGTTCCCTGGATCACTCTCACATCCTGTTCTAAATGCTACCTAAATAAAGCACGAGAGTCCATTCTTAATGGTTCAACCAGTCTTTGGGAATATCTTCTCTCTTTTTCTCCATTGCCAGATAGATTTAGAACAGGTATTTCTTTACCACCATATGTCACACTTCACGCTAGATTGCTCAATAAACATCAACTTTCCAGAAACTCAAGCTTGCATTCAATAATCCCCAGACTTGATACAGCTAGATACATTGCTTAGCTGTACATGAGAAATGTATGCAGAAAATCTGCATGCACATATTGACTCAAACAGAATATATTTATCAGCAACCCAGCAACGCATAGAGAGACTATGCAGAAGAAACCAGAGACATAGGCATTGCCAGATACATTTTGTTTGAGCTCAAATCGTAAAGAAAATAGAGTAAAGATGAAATGAGAAATAAGAAGAGCAGTTTTCTGCTTCAGTCAACATTTTAACAGTGCTATGTTCAAACCTTAGAATGCACTGTTAATTTTCAGGGCTTAGAACATTACATTTTATCTAACTTACCCCTCCCCACTCCCAGCAGTATCAAGGATATTCTACCATTTAATAGGGCTGAAAGCTTTCAAACAAGAATGACAGGTCATACAGACTGAACCACAACATAGATTAATATGTAAATAACCATCCAGTTTAACAAGAAAAAATATTAGAAGGTATTTAAGGACATTGGTTTGAATGCAGACATCATGACAACCTCATGCTTGAATTCTCAAGTGCAAAAAGTATAGTCCAGTTGGAGTACCCAGTGTGGACCATGAGTTTATTTATTCACATGTTTTGGGATGTTTATTCTTGTTCGTATCTGTTTAGAAAGGAATCTAAAATTAAAATTAACTCACACCAACCCAATAATTTGATTGTGAGAGATGCAAATTTCCATGTGATGATACTGTAAAGGTCAAACATTTCAGGTCATTTATCCACAGCAGACTTGTAAAATAGATTAGGGGAAAATGATATTACACTGAAGAAAAGTTTCAACATGGGAGCCTGTTATTTGTTTTCATGTTCTCAGGGTTCTAGACACAGAAAAATAGAATTAATCTCTAAGGTGTCAGATTTTAGAAAAACATTCAAAGTTGTCAGAATGACCCCACACTAAAAGCAGATGCCTGTGAACTGATAAGTTCTGTAACCACTGTATTCAAGGAAAGTCTACATTGTTTCCTGTCAATGGTTTAAACTGTACCCCAAGTAGATGAAGACTACTTAGATCATAGGTGAGCTCTCTAAATGTGCTATAATTCTTGATAGGAATTATAACCCCATTGGTCTCCCATGTTTAGCACATTTATGAACTATATAATCCTCCAGTTTACTGGGGCCTCTGAACATGCTATGGCACGGCAGTCTTCCCTATACCACTTCCCTACACTGGTGTCACCTAATTATTTGGAACTTCAGTTCCCATGATTCCAAGTCATCACATCTAGTGGAATGTGTAAGCTTTCTCTTCTCTTCTCTTCTCTTCTCTTCTCTTCTCTTCTCTTCTCTTCTCAGCGGAGGGCTTGTTTCCTTCGGGGACACATGGAAAATAAGGCAGGAGGATGGATAAGGTGCCCATCCACATCTGACACACCCTTTTCTTTTTCAGACTTCTCCCTGTTCTTACATCCAAATAAAATTCAGAGAACTGAAATGAGCCCAAGGAAGCCTGCAGCCTCAATTCTGCACTGCAGAAGGTTCTGCCTTCTTGGGAAATTCTTTTCAGTGTTTGCATATTGACAATGTCTTTTCCACTTCACTTGAGCACAGCTATTAAAATGGCCTCCCCAGGGGACAATGACTGGCTAAATCAAATGTAAGCTAAAGTTACAAAATGTTACAACTTAATCCATGCTGTCCAGTTTCAAAATTCTTCAGCACTGAGGCATTCAATTTGGCTCAACCGCTGGATACACACATCTTTCCATCAGATCTGGGTGCATCCCTAAAAGCAGGATTTTAAGCTTTAAATGCAACCATCTGCTCAACAGAAAATAATAAAGCACTGAGAGAAGGAACTGAAAAGATGAAAAGCCAATCCGGCTTGATTTAATCCATTAAATAGAGTTGTTTTAACAACGGCTTGGGATTTCGATTATAAAAAGATGCTTGATAGAATGTTATAAAAAAATTAAGTACAAAAATCAAATAGTTGCTTGCCTATGCATTGCATCCAGAGGAGAAAAGCTCCTAGCTTTGGACAAACATGTTACAATACATACTGAAAGAGACAGTTCAGAGCTTTCATATGTCCTGTTTTGTGTAGAATTAAACTTGCAGTTATACCTTAGGAAATGTTTATGAACAATGTTCCACTGCCTTAAGTGTGATAATAGAGTTGAAAGATACAATCTATTTAAAAAGATCAGAAGCAATTGGGAGGAAAAAGGAGCCGTTAGTTAGGAAGTATTTCACTCTTGCTTAGAAACAGGTGAACGGATTTGGCAGTAGTGTAGAGAACATCTGGGTTAAAAACAGATGGAGGAACAAGTAAAAACAATATTGTTGTTGGTATATGTTACTGACCAACCAATTAAGAAAAAGTATTTTGAAATGCTTCTAAAACCAAACTGAACATTTTCCAATGAGAAGTAATACTGATGTAGAATTTGACTAACCCCAAATTTGTTGGGAGACAAACTCTGCCCAGCACAATCCTTCCAACTTTCTCCTTCAGAGAATGGAGGAAGCCTCAAGTGAATTGACCATTCTTGGCTGAATATTAACTGGCACATAAAATTGTGGGTTCATTTGCCCCTCTCAAAATAAGTTTTACCTACTGTGCTAAGAAATACCTAGCTGCACAATAGCATTGACAGCGCTCTGGTTTGAATTCCTCTGTAAATTGACTTTTTTGATCACTCAGGCAGACATTTGGAGGTGGGGGAATAAAGGGGAGAAGTTTGATATCCATTTTCTATTGTGCTGCCATTTCAAGGCCATCTAGGTTACTATGGGCTAGAATTTCTGATGTAGCAAGATTACAGAAAGATGTCTGCCTAGACAAATCCCTGCCTAGACAAATCTTGGCAAGATTTCGGAAGTGCTTTGCCCTTGCCTCCTTCCTACGCCAAGACAGCATGATTGGATCAAAGTCACCCAGCTGGCCTTGTGCTTAAGGCAGGACTAGAATTCATGGCCTCCCATTTCTAGTCTGGTGCCTTAACACTGCTTCAAACTGTTCTATTAAGTTATGGAAGGGTAGTAATACAACCCTGTGAGGACAGTGCAATTTATGACAATATGTTTTCCTTTTGACTCAAAGACAGAAATAAGGCCCATTATTATATGGTCGTGAGGAAAAGCTCTTAGTTGAGGAAATAGAGGTACCACAAACCTTGTGGAAAGTGATTAAGGCAGGCTGCTTTTGGCTGTTTTTTTTAAATTAAAGCTAATATAGAAATACAGTCAAACATGTATCTTGGTTGACTAAAAAGTGGATTTTAATAAACTCACAACAATGATAATTGGGATTCTTGACAAAAGTGGAAAAGAGCTCAAGATGGATGGGAGTTCCTTTAAAAATGAGAAAATGGAAGCAGAAAGAAGTTAATGTGGCAATACAAAAAGGCTACTAAAGACCTAACAAAAGGAGTCGAAAACTGCAGAAATTGTGTCTGGAATGCTAAGGTTAAGAATGAGCTGAGGTTGGCAAAAGAAGCAAGGAACAGCAAAAAAGGACTGAAAATTCAGAGAAGAAAAAAATAATTACTAGATCAGTTTTTCGGCAAAAGATGGCAAAATATTAATAGGCCACAAAAAAAAGGCAGAGCTGCTAAATCTTTTTCCAACAAGAGTCTATATGTTTCACTAGGCAGCTGGGAAGAGTAAAAGAAAACAGTAGGATTAAATCATGAGGTGAAAGGAAAGGTTGGTAAAGAGCACCCAGAATGACCAAGGTACTAAAAATAAAATCCCCTGAAGAAAGATGGAAGGAATTGGGAATGCTTTGCTTCTGAAATACCCGAAAGAGGATCACACAGAAAAAGATCAAAACCTGTTTTCCATTAGTTCCATGATGTAGAACACAGAATAATGGATTTAAGAGAAGCACATTCTAATGGAATGCTAGGGGAAAAAATGTCCTAACAGCAAAAACAGTTTGACAATGAAACAAATTACCCATAGGTAATGGATTATCCTTCAACATGTTCAGATAGAGGGTAGAGTACCATTTATGGGGGATGCTTTAATTTGGATTCCTCGACTGAGCAAGGGGTTGGATGGCTTGATGATTTAAAATATATTACTTTCACCCTGTGAATGAATGAATGAATGAATGAATGAATGAATGGTGTGTGTATAAATTTATTTTCAATTTATATAGTTACTGTCTATAAGACTCTGGGCAGCTTATAAGTAATTGCTTATAAGGGAAGGAAATAGTTCACCCATTGAAATACTCTTCAAAAGAAAAAAAAAACACCCCACAATATGCCTATGAAGGAAACACTAACCACCTGTATAGAAGAAATCGTGCAATATGATAGTTCAGTGTTCACAGATAAAGCCCTCAATAAAAGCCCTTTATGGGGTACTAAACCTCAGTGTTGTCAAACTGTTACAAGGCGGGCGATAAAATTCCACGAGAATTTTCTCGGCTGTCTTCCTGCAACATCTCGTCCTCACCATTAAAAGACTGCATTCTCTGATAGAATCCTTGCTATCTGGATTAATCAAATCCCAGCCAAAGCCGAGAAATTTTGTGGATAGCTGCCCTTCTGTCTCCTATGATCTCTTTAGAAGAAGGTGGACAGCCAGAGATTTAAGTCTGCGCTTGTTCCTATCTGTTTAAGGGAAAAAAATAACTCTCAGAGGAAACAGACAGAGGCTCTTTGCTCTTCCGAGCATATGGGAAAATATGAACTTGCAGCCCCTTGAACATCTTGCAACTGAATTATTTCCAACATCCTCTATCAATTTACACCTCCGCACAATTCACAGGAACTGACAGAAGGATGTATTTTATCTGCCAGGTTTAGCCAAATAGACTGCTCTGTCGAGATATTTATTGTTAATTGTTAAACACATTCCACAACAAATCTTGCATTTCAGATTCAGATGCAAGTTTATTTGCAGCCAGCCAGACAATGGGCTGAAAGTGAAATTTAACTTTCAGCCTTTTTTTTTTTTTAAAAAAAGAGTGTGATATACCTCCCCAGAAAGAATTTTCTTTGCATTTTACTGGGGCGTATTTTTCACAAACTATTCTGTTCCTATCTGATCTAGTTTAAGATTTCATTGTTTGGGATGGTGCATCTGTGTGGGTCTCAGACAGATAGATGTTCTTTTATTCCCTCATTATCTCCAAGACCTTCCCTCGGTTGATTCCATGGGGAACTGAGGAGAAATGCTTGTCAAACAAAGGAGGGACATACAATACCATGAAAAGAAGAACAAGGAGGTAGGTTTGGAAAAGAATGAATTGGGTTTTATGAGATTTCAGCAAATAATTTAGCCAGTCTGTCAGCAGGAGCGTGCAGTGTAACTCTTTGTTCCAGATACTAGGTTTAAACTTCATTTTGAATAACCTTTGGGGAGAAGCATGATTATTCACCAGGTTTGTAACTATGTCCACATTGGACAGCTACTGCTGCTCTTCCAATTTGTTTATCGTCCCGATTGGTCCAATCATCCAACCAGAACATTTGGGTTTTTTCTTAACCTCCTGTTCTGCTGCTGTTTGCAAAACTCTGCGCTGCTTTTTTTTTAAGAAAAAGAAAGGTTTATCTGCCCATGTTTGGCTGCTTCATAGCATGCCAGAATACAAGTAATCAAATACGGTCACTTTGCTTTGCCAGGGAAAGAGTGGAAAGATTTTTGTTTAAATCCGATCCTCTGCAGACAGAAAGTGCTTTAGATGTTTTGACTACATAAGCAATCTCAGTCAGATCAGTGCAAGAACACTTAGAGGCATGATAATAACAGCAACAATTCTGCTCCTTAAGGCTGCAAAACACAGTAGACAGACATATGGGATAATACACGATAATAAAAATGCCCTTCTAACACAATATATGAGTTCATCACAGATGATAATTCACATAATGGGGAAGGGGTTCTTAAAAAATCAAAACTAAGGTCATCTAGCTTGCTAGAATTTGATAAATACATGAAAGACACTTCAGATGACAGCCAGGTAGCCATGCAACCTCAGATTTTTGGTTCTCTTTTTTTCTGGTCAAACATAGTTTGTAGAGTTGGGGAGGCTGGATTTTTCTTTTTTCTTTTTGAAGCAATAACTTGTTTGCAAAATCAGACATAATGGTAGAATGAGTCTTCAATGACAAAGTAATTTATGGCTCTTTTATTACTTTATTTTACAAACTTACCATTTTAACTGTTATCTTTATTGCATTTTATGGCACACTACATGTTATGATCTATGGTTACAACAATAAACTTACTTGTTCAACAAATCATTATGTCTCTGTTACCAACTTCAACCTAATATGTTTACTACTTAAGTGAATGCTGTTTTGGCAGAATGAGATGTTATAATGAGAAGGACAGCTGTAGGGAACTTTTTTTGGGGGCAAGAGGTACATAGTTCTCCCTCAACTGCCACTCCTCCTCTGCAACCTCTATGTGTACTCTCTCTTTGTATGCTGTCAGAAAGCATACAAAGGAAGAAAAAATACCAAGGAGGGCGGTAGAAGTGAAAGGAGAGAGGATGCAGGAGGAAACAGGTGGAATTCTTTCTGACTTGCTGAGAACATTTTTTAAAATTTTATGTTTGTTTATAATATTCACTCTATACATTTGAAGACAGGTGATTTAAAAATTATATTAAATAAATTAATAATGAATTAAAAAAACATTTGTAAAACAATTCAGCTTTGACTTTCTAAACCAAAAGGATACACTGTGGATGCCTATATCTTTCACCTGACTCCTCCTGCCTCATAGCCAGATAAATTAAATTAGTAGAATTAGAATAATATTCTGACAGGAACAAACATTACGTTGGGTGATAAATAGAGATAGTATTAGCTGCTAATGTGACAGAAAATATATGCTCACCCTCTTGTTATTATTGCATGAAAACTGGAAGTCTTAATTAAGATCCCTAACTGCACACAAATCAGACAGTGAACTGCAATTTATCTTTATATATTTATGGTCAATTCCCTTCTAACAGCTCAGGAGAGTAAGGAACAATTGATATTGTCTAATGTGAGCAGCCAAAGTTATTTTGGAAGGTGCATTTGAAGAACTCATGTTTTGATGGGTATTTGGCTAAAAACATCCAGGTATATACATTTATTCATGAGTAACCCCTGAACTTGAAAAAAAACCCTATTCTCTTTCCAGTTATTCCAGTCTTTTTTCCAGATAATCTATGTATTCCCAAGTGGTCCAGATAATTTTGGCTGGCAATATGCAGCTGATAGGCAAAATGAAATATTTTCAATTTAAAATCCTACGAGTTGCTTATTAGTAGTTCCTCCTTGGTGTAGGTTAATTTCCCAAACTATCCCAATATAAGTGCAAGTACTGATAGAATAAAATATTTGCAGCTCAGGGTTGAACTGTGGGGTCCTTGGTGCTCTCTAAGCTTGGTGGTGTCTTTTTGAATGTTTCTTTACCAAATTAGGTAACATCATCAATGCCCTGCTGATGTTGTCTAGTCCGGTAATGAAATAGCTCATAAGTGCAAGTGTGTAAAGGAAGCAGGATTCAAAGAAACAATATGTAGGTTGAAAATAACAAAGTGTTGTGTTTTTTTAAATTCAATTCAATTTAGGACTGTCTATCATGGATTTACCCTTTGGACACTTTAGGCATGGAATCAGAACAGGAATGCCCCCGCAAATATACCAATGTAGATGTAGTTCAGCAGTATTTAGAGGACTGCAGATTTTTCCTCCCTATCCTACGAGATTCCAACCATGACACTCTCTTCTTACAGCCCTGCTCTAATACTCCCACATCTCCTAAATCCAGATGCTTCGTTTACCCCAGAACTGGAGGAAGAATCTAAAATTTGGGTGAACTTTTCCAAAGATTCTCTATAGGTGTTAGAACTATCATTCCTTGGTAACTCATTAGCTGTCCTATTCGAAAGAAAATCATTACTACTTCTTCAACTACTTCTTCAATGTCAAGTTAGACTTGAGAAAGACAAACAAATTTACTGCTGTGTTATTTGATCTGGTAACATACAAGGTGTAGTGACAGAATGGGGGAATCTCTTTACTTCCCCAAAGTTCCTCATACCAGGCATTTTTCAAACCATCCATCCTGTCACAATCAGAAGTAAACTAGCCTGACAGAAGAGGTTGAACTTAAAGGGCATGGTGAAGATTCAGCTCCAGCACAATTTTTACAATATATGTTTCGGCTGTCTTTGACATCATTTTCATTGTAAAATTGCAATATGTAGAACCATCTGACAGCATTGAACAAGCAGTAACATCACTAGCTAAATATTAATAACTAAAGACATGTCCAGATGTTTGAAGTCTACCTCTGACTCCCACGTGCTACTTTGTACTTCAGTGTGGCACGTTAACAGTCATGGCTGTCCTCCCAGCATCTTCACTGCCCCCTGACTGTACATTTAGAATCAAGAAGCCAAACATATTCCTCCCAGTTCTGCCTGTGTTTGCTTTTGCCGCTGTCACTGGCACATTCATCCTAGACAGACTCTTCATGCTGCCAATCCATTATTAATGGAGCATCTGGCAGCCCTGACAGATGACTTTAACACCTCACCGAAGTGGGAGGATGTAGTAAGCACCATCAAAAGCCACTGTTTAATCGTGGTGCTGACCCTCTGCCTTTCCAGGAGTCGGGGACTTAAATTTTGGCAGACCTTTGCAAAATCTTTTGATGTCAAGCAAAATGGGCATTACAGAAACAGAAATGTCAAGGGGATGGGTTTTTGTTTTGTTTTTTAAAGCATTTTTCAGAAGACCTTTTTTGAGGAAACAGGTACAAGGCAGCTTGAAACCTCAGCTTCCCTGTCCCTCTTTTTCTGACCCCTAAATAAGAGACACACCCAAGGGGTCCACGGGCAAGCTCTTTCAGTCAGCTTCCCAAGCAGCTCTTTCAGTCAGGGAAGTCTTGGATCTAGAATAAGCCTGTCTTACCATTCACCAAAAGCTCTGAAACTTACATTCAGGGATGGGAGAGCCAATGGCAGATTCTTTTAAAAATCTAGTTTCAAAATGGATTCTATAGAACACAGGCTAGTGGGATATTCTATGGTGTTATTCAGCAGCACAGTGGTTGCTGAAGTAAAGCCCACTTATCTACATTGGCCTGACCCTCCCAACAAAAATGTTGTTTAATGCTGTATTTATACTCCTGGAAAGTATAATCCATGTTTTGGGCTAATCTTGTTTATAGGGATGCTTTTTAGGCAGCCTGAGATATATCTTGCAGATAATACAATACGCAATATGTCAAAGCAATGTTTCTTAGCTGAACCATTCATGCGCAAGCAGGCATATTCTTGGTGCACTTTCATTTTGTCTTACTACACGGTGTGATTGTGATACATCTCTCATTGCCAGAGAAATACTGCACCAACTTTTCCCTCACATAACACATAATCCTTCAAATAACTAAATTTATTGGTCTTCCTGTTGTATTTTTCCTTAATTCCAGCAATCAGACAGAAAGCATAAATTCTATGTCCCTTTGTCCTGTTTCTCCATCCTCAGAACAAGAGATAAATACAGCTAAATCAGTAATTAACCAGCAGGAGAGAACAGGCTCTCTTTTCTACTGTCAAACTCAACATTCTGTTGTCTTTTCTTACCCCTCCCTTCTCTCCAACAAGATGAAGAGATTCTTGGTGAATGCAGTAATTAGAAGGAATGAAATTTTTTTTTTACCTGCAAATGATTTTAAGAGTTTATCTTACTCTGCTCTTGCAAGTATGGTACTAGGAAAGCAAGCTTGAACAGCTGGATGTAGTATACCAGAAAAGGGAAGTGTCCAGTACTATGAGTTTTGCAGTTAAAATAGCCACTGCCCCCAACTCAGTAACTTATATAAAATTACTGTGAGAAACATTGAAGGAAAAGTGGGACTAAACAATCAAGAGATAGGAGAAGAATCTGTTGGCACCTTAGGACTTAAACAGCAAGTTTATCAAGTGGCCAAAACCTTGGAAAGAAACTATTCAAAATGCTGTGAGAGACTCCACCTTAATGAACTTACTACAAACAAAAGTTGCCATTTTTCTTGCAGTTTCCTTGATTCTGTCCTTATCTTGCATTAAAGATACTTTAATAAAGTCCGTATAACTCTTTCTTCCTCAATCTTCCCATATCCATGGAGTTTGACAACTACCAACATTACTTCACCTAATCTAAGTCTGTTTTTAAAGAGTCACCAAAGCATAGTGTGAGAGAGGGTCTCAGTCTAGCTACCTACTTCTATGTGCCCCACATTTGAGGAGTGCCTTTGAGTCATGATTCCTGATTCTGGAGCCTTTGGGTTTTGATCCCTGCTAACTTCCCACTACAGTTTTCATGGCAGCTTTCCTTAGAGGTCATTTGCCCTGGCCTGCTTCCTAATGCTGGAAGGGAGTAACCGGCCCAAAACTAGCCAGCTGGTTTTGAGCCTAAAATGGGACTAGAACTCATTGCCTTCCGGTTTCTAGCCTGGTTCCAAGTACAAGTAATCCTCAACTTATGACCCCTATTGAGCCAAAATGTCTGTTGCTAAGTGAGTTGTTAGGTGAGTTTTGCCCCATTTTATGACCTTTCCTGCCACAGTTGTTAAGTGAATCACTGCAGTTGCTAAATTAGTAAAAAAGTTGTTAAATGAATCTGGCTGCCCCATTGACTTTGCTTTCAGAAGATCACAAAAGGTGATCATTACAAAAAAGATGTTGAGGCTTTGAAAAAAGTGCAGAGAAGAGCAACTAAGATGATTAAAGTTCTGCTTTAGCGTATGAAGAATGGTTGCTGGATTTGGGTTTGGCTAGTCTAGAGAAAAGAAGGAGCGGGGGACGGACGGACATAATAGCAGTATTCCAGCATTTGAAGAGCTGTCACAAAGAGGAGGGGATCAATTTATTTTCCAAAGCACTAGAGGGCAGGACAAGAAACAATGGATGGAAACTAATTAAGGAGAGAAGCAACCTGGAATTGAGGAGAAACTTCCTGACAGTGAGGGCAATTAACCAGTGGAACAGCTTGCCTTCAGACGTTGCGGGTACTTCATTACTGGAGGTTTTTAAGAAGAGACTGGACAGTCACTTGTCTGAAATGGTATAGGGTCTCCTGCTTGACCTCCAAGGTCCCTTCCAGCTCTATTCTATTCTGATCACGTGACCCCTGGGACACTACAACCATCTAATAATATGAACTAGTTGCAAAGCACCTGAATTATGATCATGTGACTATGGAGATGCTACAATGAAGTGTGAAAAACAGTAATAACTCAGTTTTTTTCAGTGCTATTGTAACTTTGAACAGTCACCAATTGAACTGTTGTAAATTGAGGACTACCTGTATAGGATGCTATAATTCACCATCAGAGAAGCAAAGGGAAGTAACAACGCTAAGGTACTGCAGTAAAGGGAGCCAAGGATGTTGCTTAAAGGTTAACCATTTTATGTGGGAGAAACTCACACGACAAGAACTAGAGCAATCTCAACCCAAGCATGGAATGTAATCCTCAGCTGGAGGATACTGTGTGCATATATGCACATGTGCGCATAGATCCGAGAGTGAGATAAATAGTAGCAGAAATGTAAGCCATGTAGTCAAAAGGCCATGAAATGTAATCATACTGGAGGTCCTTGTCTTTTCACTGCAAAATTCAAGGGGGTGCATGGTAACATCTGAGGGATTTCAATCCATGACTCTGCATGCCCCATTAAGTCAATTAGATTTCAAGTGCTGCAAGATGCTGTTGTTTGTATAGCAACATATAAATCTGAGCACACCTCAACAACAGCAGTGCTGGCCAATAGTGTTATCTTCCGAGCTTTCATCTGTAGTCAGTTCCATGTCCAGGTTCAAATCTTCTGCTCCTCAAAATATCTGCCAGCATGTCCAGCAGAAAAGGACTGAAGGAGAGGGAGGAGATATGGACACCAGGTTGTTTGCTCTGGTGTTCAAAACAGTCTTGGATCAATGATCTTTTTGTGTTCTGTATATGGATTAGAAAGGGATGTGCACGATCTCTGTCATTAATCTTCCTTTGCCCCAAGCAAAGCACCGTGCATGCAAAGTATTTCTTGAGCACCAAGCTATCATTCTTAAAATCTGTTCACTAATGGCTAGGTTTCAGCCCCCGGTCTATGCCTGTTTCCCTTTTGCTTACCCAGAACGACTTTTCATCTATAGCCTGTCTTCCTGCTTTGCAATAGAGCTATCTAAATAAACTGCTGAAGGGATTGTAAACAACTGAGGAATGATTTTTGAGGACATAAAAGGTATGATGGATGGATTATCTATAACCCGGTGAGAAACCAAGGCAGACATTTCATAGTGATAATATTAAATCAAGGGACTAGGGTTTCCAGTCTCATCTGACCTATCCATCTCAATATCTTTTTCTATGCTTACAACTGAACACCTAGTCTTTTCTGCAGTAGAGCTCCATCTCTTCAATTCTTCCTCAGTTGTGAAAACTGCAAGCAGGTGTACAATTGCCGAAATGAATCCTGTTGTCTTCCAACAGTCACCCCAAAAGAATGACATGGAGTGGTGAATGTCATGGTGGCCCTCCAGATAAATGTGGGAAACCTACAAATAGAGATGAAAGCAGCCTTCTACTCAAATTGTTGCTTCCCATTCATCTATGTTGAGATAGACTGCCCCTTTGTCTGGAGGAAGCATCCAATCATAGGGCTGAGGATAAGTTAGTACCTCTGCCCTCTGTGAATGTGTCTGGCCCCCTTCTGAAGCTATCTAAATTAGCCAACAGCACATCTTGTAGCAGTATATTCCATACTGTATAAATAAATATTTCCTCTCAGCAGTGTTCAAACTTCTACTAGTTAATTTCATTGGATGACCTCTTCTTCTAATATTACAAGAGACAAAGAAAAAAACTTCTCGTTTTATTTTCTTTACCCATGCATAATTTATAAATTTCTATAATCTCTCTCATAAGAGTCATTCCTCTATGCTAAACTGCCCCAACCATTACATTCTGTGCTCATATGGATAATGTTCAGTCCTCCAAATCATCTTATTTGCCCTTTTCTGTTCTTCTTCCAGCATCACAGTATTTATTTATTAAGCATGTTTATATGGCTCTCTTGTCAGTTCATAAACCAGAACTGCATAATACAGGTAGTCCTTGGGTTGCAGTGCAATTGGGGCCAAAATTTCTGTCACTAAGTAATGCAATTGTAAAGCACAACATCATGTGACTGCATTGTTTAGCAACAGCAAGACTATCAGTCGTAGTTGCCCTCATAACCTGTATGGCTCATTGAGGACTCATGTGGTTGTGATGTGGGAAGAGGCAGTAATCTCATGCAAGCAGGCCAGTAGGTGAGAAATGGGTGGGCCGACCTAGAAGTGGGAGAGTTGCCACAGGCAAGTTGCCACAGGGCACGGGTGGATGCCATAGGCAGGAGTGGGTGCCATGGGCTGGCATTAAGGTGCTGGCAGATGATGCCACCGGTGGGGGGGGGGCGCAGGCAGAAGGTTGCAGGCAAATGTGGACTGGCCTGAATTTTGATCATATGACCACTGGGACACCGCAATGGCCAGAAATTTGAGGACTGGTAGTAAGTCCAGTTTTTCAGCACTGTTATAACTTTGAGCTACTTGTACAAAGAAAGGAGTATTGTTTTCTAGATGTTGTTGCACCACTGACATATTGTACATGCATTAGCTGATTTGCTGCCTATGTCTTTTCTAAAGATTCTTGGCATGGAATTGAGTTTGCCTTTTTTGCATCCATTGCACACACTGTGTAGATGATTTCATTTACAATTTCAGTTGGTCACTGACAGTTCTTCCCCCCTCAGTTTTTAAGCAAAGTATGGAAGTCTAGCTCAAACATACCTTGTTTCATACTTACTAACTGGCCTTTCAATGGCATTTGTCGTTCAATGATTTAGTCACCAAATTTGGAGATCCCTTTGGAATTTTTCATATTTGAGTCTTCACAACCTTAAATAACTTTGTATCATCTGTACATTTTGCTACCTTGCTGGATATACCCAACTCCAAATCATATATGAACGAGTTGAGTAGCACTTGCTCAAAACAGACCCTTGCCAGCGCTCACTTTTTACATCCCTCCATTGTGAAAAAATTCCCTTTTTATTTTTATATTTTGTTTTCAATTGTTCAGACCTTAACCAATCCATTGGAGGACATTCCCTGCAATGCTGCGAGTCCTCAGTGTATCTAATTGTCTTTGATGAGAAACTTTGTCAAAAGATTTTTGAAAGTCCAGGTCTGTAATCTCAACAGAATCATCTCCTCTCACCTAATTTTCATACGTCCAAACAACTTGAATGGGCTAATAATGAGATAGAACCGACGCCTTTAAGAGCCATGACAATTCCACTTCAGAAAGAAGTGCTCATCTACTTCAGAGTTTATCTTGGATTCTGATTTCTGCCAGTCTGCCTGGAACAGATGTTAATTTAGCCAGCCTGAGATTTACAAAATTCCCCATAGATTCTCCTTTATTAATTGAAGTTACATTGGTTATCTTCCAATCCTGAAGCCTTTAAGTTACATATTTTTGCCAGGAGATCAGCATCCTAATTTCTTAAGGACCCCTGAGTGGATGTCATCGGGCCCTGGCAATATTTTGAGCTTTTCAATATGTTCTATATAGATGTAACAAGAAAGGATGTTCTATCTGCCTCAGCTCTCACACCCTGAAAAATATTGCTTTAGGCACCATTAGCTGTCATATATCCCCCATAGTGAAGGCAGATGCAACGAAATCATTTGTTTTCTTCTATATCATATCCTGTTTGAGTTTTCCTTTCATTCCCTCATTCTCTGGTGCTCCAACAGTTTCTCTGGGCAATTTCCTGTGGTTAATATAGATGAAGAATCTCTTATTGTTGGCTTTTGTATGTCTAGCCAAATGTTCGTCAAATTCTTTCCTCTTCACTGCCCATCATTTTCTTCATTCTGTAAGTTTCCCTTTTTTTTAAAGTATGTCTATATTCTTAACTTCTTCCTTTAAGTTTTTGGACTTTGTTACTCTATCATACCCTAAATTTGATATTTGTCAATTACATTTTCCAAGGATGTTGCAGCCAACATATGATATAATAGCTGTCTCTTCCCCAGCACTCTCTACAAGCCTATGGTGGATGATATTTGGAACTTTTGTACCAGACAGGCAAATCACCTAATTTTCTCTAAATTTCTATTGATTAAATCTGCCACTACTAGAACCCTGCCCCTGCTCCTAAGAGCAGTATCCTCACAGCAGATAATGTTGGGGCCTCCTTCAAGGGATGGGTCCCCTCTAAGTGTGTGTGTGTGTGTGGACCTTTTTCTGTCCTTTTTCTATAGTGATGTTCTCCGGCCCCGAAACTCATTCATCAGGATAGTATACCTTGGAAATACCAAAGAAGAGAAAGACTCAAGACCATTCTTTTTCAGCCTGGTACCAACCAGTTCCTGCTAGCTAGTGGAGCCTCATAATTATTCTAGTTACTTTCCTAATCTGTAAGACTCGTGCTGTAAATCCAACCAACCAAAATCTTGGTTATTTTGTTTGGTGGACATATTAAGAATTCTCTGTTTCAATTACCATACCCCCTTTAGATCTAGCATTTTCAGGAAAATCGGTGAAAAACAAATGACTGAACTAGATCATGCATGTGATATACTGTTCACCTTTAACACTTGTAGAGTGCCCAGCTATTTAGCCAACTTTTAATTCCCTCTATGATTCTAGCATCCCATCCCCTGCTGCAGGGATAATTTTACATAGGAACTGAGGCTCAGAAAAACTAACATGCTCCCAGAGAAACAGGTGGGTACAGCAGGCTGGGACTTTGTTTATTTATTTCCGCATTTATTTATCCTCCAATCTCAAATGAAACAGATTGAGAAGAACAAAAATTATGATGCTCAGGACAACAAAGTTCTCTCTCTCTCTCTCTCTCTCTCTCTCTCTCTCTCTCTCTCTCTCTCTCTCTCTCTCTCTCTCTCACACACACACACACACACACACACACACACACACACACACACACAGAGGCGTGCTCATTAACAATTCTGCACCAGTTTCTCACCGATTGTAGAGCTGGATTTCAAAGTTGCTTGGTAATAGCTCATTCCAAGCTCATTCCACCATCTGCTCTGAAAAGGTGCCAAGCAAGCAGCAGGAGCAAAACAGGCATTTCCCTAGGTGTACACTCGTAGGCAAGTACCCACTCATACACAGCATTCAAAGGTATGTAGATGAAGTATTCAGAGGGAGAGCCCGAGTGAAAGCAATATTGCTTTCCCTCTAGAAAGTAAAAAGAGAGGCTTGGAGATCATATGCAAAAAAAATTATAGACAAACTGACTTGCAAGCAGCATTTTGTTTTAAAAAGAGTATCATTCAAAGGTGATGGCACATGCAGTAATGATCTTGGATAATTAAGTCAAGACCAGAGGACTTCGGCCTTCCACAACCCAATCTTCCCCAGATATTCCTTTGATCATGATGGCTAGAAAGAAGGTCCATTCTACCACAGGTACCCAAGTTGAGAAAGCCTGAGATATCTGCCATTCAGCACTCTGTATTCAGGAAGAAAATGAGCAATAGGCAAATAAAGAAGACACCCTGAAGGTACTAAATGAAAAACAAACCTGTGTGTGAAAACACACAATTCTGCTACTGATGCAGTTTCTTGGCATGCCAATCCCATAGGCTGCCCCTGTTGAAAACATGTTTTGAATGCATGCAAACTGATAGACTCCAACACACTCAAGGAGGTACTGATGCAAGTAAGCACACCTGTGGTATTTACAGTATTAGGACATAAAGAAAGGGTAGTAACTGATATATCTGCACAAATCCTCACCCTTATCATGATGTCCACATAGCCTTTTAGCACCCACTATTCTCTGTTTTTACAAGGTTTTATTCTCTGGACATTTAATCCCTTCTCCTCTGTCCTGCTTGCAGCATCACAGCCTCGGAAAGATTAATTCTTCCCTGTATTGCCTGCCCGTTTTTTTCCCCACTTTATCTATGCCTGGTTGAAAAGCTTCATTCACTCGTACAAATGAGTTCACTTCATTCCCCCCACACCACCTTACCCCACTCCCCACTGCCATTCTGCATGAGTCACACATTTTATGCACTGTGTCTCCATCTGCAACTATAAAATATCAAGAGGAACCACAGTGAGGAAAGCTCCTTAATGCAGCTTTATATTCCAGGGCTCCTTTTTAGAGTATTGTTGGAGCGAGCTGTGTGTGTTGCCCCACTAATGCTCCAAAAGCATCCATCAATTGTCAAGAGATTGTTGGCACTGTGTACACTTTGCCCAATGTCTCACCTGCAATGTTTCATCCTCAGAGAAGGATGGATAAAAGGTTTATCTTAACTGGAGTCTATCGCTGGCCACTCCTTTCTCCCTTTTCTCCAAATACAACATCTTTAACTCAAGCTTGCTGCTGGTGATATGGTTGCTTGATGTACATGTACTACAACACCAAAGAGAGATAGATATGGGCAGCTATTTTAGGGTAGAAAGTAGACTTCAATCTGTCTCCACCTGAAATCAAAAGAATCTACTCATTTTCAGTAGGCCAAAGGAATATCTGCCATCACTTTTTCAGAACTACTGCAAATAAATGAGTTTTAGTGGATAAAAGGAACTGGCTGACAAAACACCGAGTAGTTTTTAAAAAGATGTTCTTCCTGGATTCTATCCTGACCTAATCTTGAAAATGGGGTTTCTTCCTCAGCTTTGGGTATCTGAACATGCAACTCTAGTCTCTTTCTCCCTCTTCCCTTTCTCGCCCAAATAAGTTTTTTCCATACTTCTTTTGAAAAAGAACGCAACCCTCAAAATTTAAATGTGCATCTGTGAAGAAATATCTAATTCTGCTCCCCTCCCCTATACTTTGACATTTGGTGGCAGTTTCTGTTTAGAGGTTTGCTCATTTGCATTGCACAGCAAATGATTAAAATGAAAATGGGAAAAAACAAGGGAAGTACTGTTAATTTGCTTTTTTTTTAAAGCCCATATCCGATGCTTATTTATAGTGATGTATGTTGCACCCTACTTTGAGCCTGCTACCTTTTTAACCTTTAAGCACTGGAACTGTAAAAGGACAATTGTTGGTCAACAGTGATAAAGAGGTCAAGGACCCTTTCAAATGTCAAAGGAACCGTGCTGTTTGCACAGAGAAGATACTAGTTGTCTGCATTGCAAACAGCCGATCAGTTGTAATCTGTAACCTTCGCTATCAACAGAAAATAAGAGTTCTCCATCCTGGCTTCATTTATGTGCCGCAAAGTTGCTGGAAGTTTATTAGCTCTTTTGAGTTAGGACCCTCATCAAAATGTAATTGTTATCTTCTATTCCTAATATATGTGACTTCAAGCTATGCTGAGAGAATAATGAAAGACTTCAAACCTTATGATTTAATAACAAAATTGGAAGGGACCTTGTAGGTGATCTAGTTCAACCCCCCTGCCCAAGCAGGAGACCCTACACCATTTCTGACAAATGGCAGTCCAATCTATTCTTGAAAGCCTCCATTGATGAAGCTCCCCCAACGTTCAAAGGCAAGTTGTTCTCACTGTCAGAAAATGTCTCCTTATTTCCAGGTTGAATCTCTCCTTGGTCAGTTTCCATCCATTATTCCTTGTCTGGCCTTCAGGTCTTGATCCCCTTAATAGCTTGATCACCTCCTCTCTGTGGCAGCCCCTCAGATATTGGAACACTGCTGTCCTGTCTCCCCTGGCCCTTCTCTTCCCTAGAGTAGCCACACCCAGTTCCTGCAACCGTTCTTCATATGTTTTAGCCTCCAGTCCCCTAATCATCCTGGTTGCTCTTCTCTGCACTTTTCTTATCTGGTTTTCTCCATTTAAGGCCTCCCTGATTCTTGACCGCCCTGCCTGTCGGTGTCCTTAATTTCCATCTAATCAATTCACCTATGAGTAAGAGGGAGTTCTGCAGGTGGCTTCTAGTTGTCAAAACATTACAACTCACTGGAGAATTCATGCAGAAATAAAAGTGAAATTGCCAGCTTTCATGATGCTAAGGTTCAGCTCCAGGGTGTAGAGCAGGGGTGTCCAACCTTGGCCACCGTATGAACTGTGGACCTCATTTGCTAGAATTCCAGGGAATTCTGGGAATTGAAGGCCACAAGTCTTAACAATTGCCATGGTTGGACACCCCTTGGTTTAGAGGCTCTATTGATGGTTGACTTCAAAGGTCCAGCTTTTGCTAGTCCGATATTTCCCTTGTTTCCATGAAATGGATAGGTGTAGCTTGATCTGCCAGGTGTCAACCCAGACTCTTCTCTTGGGAGAATGGGGCAGTTTAGCAAATCTTTCACACTGAGCTGCAAAACGAACCTAGAAACCAACTGTGTCGCTGTGGGCTCCCTGCTTTAGCCTTGAGCTTTTGTCTGTCTTTTCTATCCCCCCGCCCCGCGCCCCCAAATATCTTCCTGATGAGCGGGAAGTCATAGGAGATGGCCTAGGGCACCAATTGTCTGGTGCTGATATGTCTCTGGAGACTTCGCTTCCCCTCCCTGAATCAGTAACTACTCTGCTTCTCAATGAGTCCCTTCTTTGCTCTTCTAATTAAAGGAACATCTTGGTTTTCTGTTTAACCATTCTTGCTCCTCACTGATGTTCCAGATCCTTGGAAATGTTGGGTCTTCCTAGATGCATTTGGGGGGGGGGGGTTTGG